>JAEPRC010001051.1:0-11830 GCA_016758945.1 Mucor plumbeus
CTTTTGATTTTTCAGTAGTGAATTAGCAGTAAAAATCTGAAACATTAGCACTAAAAAAGTTATACCATCTGATAGAGATAGGATATTTCCCAAAACGTGTTTTTGGATTAAATTTGAATATCCCAGGTACATTGTTGTATAATTGTTTCTTCGTGTTATTTAATGAAAAAAAAAAAAGTTGAGCAGGAATGAAAGGTTGAACCCAGTTTTTACCGAAAAAGTACCGATTTTCACGCATTTTATTTCTTCTGTGAAACGTAAGATAAATTTATGTACAGGTAGTATAATTTTACCAGTTTATACTTATTTAGAAGTGTCTAAGGTGTATTTTTAAAGCGTTTAGTATTGGATTAATTATTAAAAGAGGGCACGCTCCGATTTTGAAAATTAAAAAATTAAAAGATTTGTTAATTCAACTATATTTGTCCAACTTTAGAACGCGGTGTGTTTTAGATCCTTTCATTATATCAAAAACGAAATGCGATTTACTCGTAACCTGCCTTTGATCACACCAACATTGAAATAAACTGCCAAATTTAAAATGGCCAAACTGTGCTGTACCTAAAATCAGAAATATCCAGGTGCTTTTTGCGAAGAGCAGTATAACCACATATTTTATGATGAGTATATTTTTGAACAATCAGAGATACGCATCGATATATATATATATCAATAATTTATATTTTAACAATTTACGTGATCCATGACTAAACGACCAAACTAATTTATTGATTCGCAAATGTGATACTCAAAAAAAAAAAAAAAAAAAAAAAAAAAAAAAGTTTACAGAAAACTTAATCAGCCTCACGATACAGAATGATTTACAGAATAGTAAGGTTTTATTTGTAATCCGTGACAAATAATTGGGTGCTATTACAGGAAAAAAAGTATATTGATTTCATTTTTTTTTAGCATTCAATGAACAATGAACGAATGGGGAAAACCCAACAACAAAGTTTTCATGGATGGATTTTTGTAGGGTGAGAAAACCAAGTGTAACGATGATTAACAGTTTACAAAAAAGGAACCTTCCGTAATGTAATCTAATTTAGAGCAGGTTTATTCATGTTGTTTAATAACATCACTGTACAAAATAGATGCAAATAAACTTTTCAAATAGGTCTGAAGTAGCTGATTGTTGATATTTAACAAATACGTAAATGTATATAGTTTTATCAGTTGTTCAAATAAGAAAAATTACATCGTTTGAGGCGTTTTTTCTTTTTAATAACAAATGCATGTTCATGTACTGATGTAAAATCTACCACAGTAAAACGTATTAGAATTGCTTAAACGGCGTTAGATAACAATGGACTTCTTTGCTTTATATTTATTATTGTATGTATATAATATATGGGGAGGGGGATTTTTTGGATAAATTTAAATATTTTGGGTTGTTATGCTTTTACTACTACGTATATTCACTGCTGCACATAAACGATGTAGTTATTATTACATTATTGTACATTATTTGTATGATACAATTGCTGATTATCGTTTAACATTATCCTGACGCTTAATACTATTATTGGCAAGCGCATTACTACTAGTGCCCCAATATCTGCTGTTATCAGGCTGAGCTGGCAAATTATAAGTATACAATGAGCCTCCAGTTGATGATGTATTTGTGGTTGTTGAATTACTACCATAAGGTGGGTATGCCAATGAATTGTAGTTTGATGACATTTGTTGCTGATGATCAGAAGCGGTGTTAGGAGCACTGTTTAATACCAAGGGTGGATTGGCAGCAATCATACTACCAAAGCTCTATCAATGAAACTATTAATTTTTTTACCGTTTACATGCAACTGTATTCACTTAATACCTTTCTATCATCAGTATAGTTATTATCATTATTGTTGGTTAAAGATTGATTTGGCCGATAATAATTGCTGTTTGTCTACATATTTAATAAACAGGTTACATTTAATAAATTATTTTTTTCCCCTTTTTAATTCGTAAAATAAAACAATTTAAAATTGAATAACAAGAGAGGAAGAGAGGGAGCTTGATAGATAGATAGATAGATAGAGAAGTATGCGTGTGTTGCATTTGGGAGAAGATGTGTGTGTGAATGAGTGTATGTATGTTATGAAAAAATTATAATGTTATAATATGAAAAAAAAAATTAAAGTGTAACGTTTCTCCAAACCACAAGTGATTTTTTTTTTATTTGCGCACTCAATCATATACTCATGGCCCCCCTCTCTCCACACACACTTGATCCAATGTTACTCTCGTTCAGTTTTCTCCCTTTATCTAAAGAAGATTCCATTTATCTAATAAAAATGATTGTGGGTAGTACTAACCGTAGGTGGGGATGTAGGTGGGTTGGTAGACATGACAGATCGAGTTTGTTGTTGTGCTTGTTGGTGATGATGGTCCATAGAAGATGAAGAAGTTGATTCAATTGGGTCAGGAGCATTCAAGCATGATTGAATTAGATTCTTTCCTTCAGGCTTTGTGACAAGAGGTTGAAGTTTAGGTGTAGTAAATGTATATACAAGACCAGTTTCAGATACGACCAAGAGTAGAACCTGGGTACCTGTCAGTGTGCTCAATTCATAAGCCTATGATTGTTTTAATATCATATCTAATTCTATGATGTACATGTAGGCAAGTTTACCTTCTTCATAATACCAGCTTTTCTCTTGGAGAATGTTATATGTCTTCTTGATTTATCATTTATATATTCAATTTTGATTTTTCTTCTACCAGACCGTTTATCGGGCATTCCACTACCATCAGAATCGTCTTCTTCGCCACCAGCATTAGTGATAGAGTCATCCGCCATCGGTGGTTGCAGCATATACTGCTGTTGTGGATTGGGCTGATAATAATTTGATGATTGCATATATGAAATTTAATTTCTTGATTTGGTTTTTTTTATAAAAGAGGAAAGATAAAAGACTAAAAAGAAATTTGATGTGAGAAATAAAGAAAGAAAAGAGGGAAAGAGAGAAGAACGAAAATGGGAGGATATACAAAAAAAAAAAGAAAAAAGATAAAGAAAAAAGAGAAAAAACTGGTGTGATACATAAAAATTACCATCCTTTTTATTTGCATGACGCCTCTGTGTTCCCAGCAAACTTTTGGTGAGAATAAATGACATAGCATTGTGTTATATCTAATTTTAAAGATTTATTCAGCAGTGTGGGCGTCAAGCAGTTGCATTAATTATTAACAACAGATTTTATAATTTATGATAAATATACACGAAAAAAAGCGCATAAAGGAGAGAAAAAGACATGCCGTTTGTGTTTTACTATTGCTGTCATACAATCCTTAGTGTTTATATATTGTCTTGTAACATTAATAATAACATCATTATTACTCAAAAAATTATAATTTAAAATATTGGGAAAATTATATTTTCAATTTCAAACAAATCAACCATTCATTCTTGCCTTCCGTTTCCACAAGATTTAGCTTTATGTCGATTATAACTTAACCAATCATAGAGTAAACTTTTTTATCTTTCAAGAAAAAAAAAAAAAAAAAAAAAAAAAAAAAAAAAAAAAGACATGATGAAGAGGTAAATGCATGATCTCTTTTATCTTCACATCGAGCCAAGAAAAAAAAAAAAAAGAAAAAAACTAAAAAGACTGTAAAATGGGAATAAAAAAAAAACTTAAATTTCCCCACAAAGAAGGTTCTTTAAATGGGTATGACACTAAAATAATAGATCTGTCAAAATCTTACTTGATTCAACAGTTTATTTTGGGCTATTGTGATTCTTTTTTTGTTTAAACCTTATTCAATTCAGGAAAGGCTTTGAACAACATTTCATCTGCCGCGTTTCTTTGGGCAACTTCACCAAAGTATATATTTATTAGTGACCCGTGTTTCTTTTGTTTTTTATAATCACTGTAAGACAAAGTAATAAGAGTAAATCTATTCTGGTTTTCTAGAAATTAATTCAACAAATCAGATACAGTTTTAATCAATGTAAAACCTACCATTGTAAATAAACATTAATCCCGATTAAAAGATCTAATTATCTTGATTTTTTTCAAGAAAAATAAATCATCATTGGATCAAAAACCATACTTAGTAGTACTTTTATGAGAGACTAACAATGATATTTGACATTAGTCTATTACGAAATGTATGAATTACTATTATCTAGAACACACTCGCTGCAATAATGTTAAATGCTAAACGATAAATTCAACCATCTTTAGAAATATATATTTTATGTTTTATCCTTTCGACCAAAAACAATACAACATTTTTTTTTGGGGGGGGGTTTTGACAGAATAATTATCAACAAATTAAAGTAAATACAATGCCTTTCAAAAGCATTCTAAATTCTACAAAGTTTTATAAATTTACTAGTTATGGTGGTCACTATATTATTTTTTCGAAGAGCAATTGCAAAATACAGAAAACTACATATTTCCCCGGATCAATAGTTGCAATGTAAAATGAGTTTACAATGCGTTATACCTCCGAAATTAGAATTTGATGCACTGCTATGATGAAGGTCATCTTAAGTGCATGATACAGGTACGAATATCATGTAGAAGTAAAACAAAATATTGAAACTCATTGTTTGGGCAAATTTGACTCGAGCAATAAAACTAATTCTCCTATTTTTTCTATAAGATTTACCCAAATGAAACTCATAATTAAGCTTCAATACGAGATATATATTTAACTTCTAACTATTTTGGGCTCAAAATATCCTTGAAGCATCTGTTACATGTTATTTACTTAATGCGTTTTATTTATTTTTATTTTTACTTTTTTTTTTTGTTTTCGTTCGAAATGATCAAAGCAATGAAAAAAAAAAAAAAAAAAAATATCAATATATTTTCACATGTATTTAAATACAACCAGTGGTAATAAAAACTTGTATGTTACTTTTCAAAGTTATAAGAATTCTTGAAAATTTTGCATACAATTTATTGAATGTTGAATTTTTGCTTCATTAAATTACTGGCACCGCAGTAGCGACGAGCTAAAGTGGTTGATAAATAATAATAGAGGTGCGAGGAAAGCACTTCTTTCCTTTTTTTAATACGTCTATTCTACATTGAAATATTTACTCGTATGTGGAACACAATACCTAAAGAATTATATCTTCGTATAATCAACTATATCAACGACCCCAAACAGCTCGAAGAATGCAGATTAGTTTGTACTGATTGGAATCATCCTGATGTAAAGCTGGCACAGCATCTTTCGCATATTGCATTGTATTCTAAAACAGACACATCGTTATTTTATAAGTACATGAGCAAACATCCTAAAAGAGACAGATTCATCAAGCATATATCTCTTGAAAATGGATTCAATTGGAATCGCACTTTTCTAAACTTGATGGATCTGGTCTTTACTCCAAATCTTGAAGTGTTTGAAGGAAACCTTAACTACAATGAGGATTTCTTTTATTACAAAATCAATACAATCGAAAAATCTTCATCAATCAAACACTGGAAGCTAAAAGCCATGCCACAGAACCAGAAGTTTAGTTACATGTACTTCAAAACATTGCTTACATTCAAAGACACATTGGAACATATAACATTAGACCTCTATGTTTATATTCCTGTGACTAATGTGGAGAGTCGACGAATAGTGAAGCATTTGAAAGGGTTTACAAGTTTAAGAAAACTCTCCTTGATGGGATACCTCAATATTCAGGAAATTGGAGACCTTTTACAAGAATGTTGTCATATAGAAGAATTATATTTGGAGCCAAATCGATTGCATGGAGTTGAAGTTGAACAAAATTGGAGAAATGTGGTTTCTAAAAAGATGGATAGTTTAAATATATTGAAAATTGGGAAAAGTGTGCCAATCTATGTAGTTAAATACCTAATGTCCATTTGTCCAAACGTGGAAACAATTGAGCTTGATGGTCGTTGGGATTATCCACGTTTTAATCATGAAATTTTTCATGTATTGGGTGCCATAAAACATGTACCATACTTTAAAATTAAATATATGCTAGATGAGAAGATTATGGAATTGAATAACATTGTTGATTTTATAAAGGCTGATAGAGATGATGCTTCTGTTGAGCACTTTATAAATATCATAAATGCCGAAGAAATTTATATTTGTTCCAATTACAAAATTCAAAAATAAAACAGCAATCAGGTCTAATAGCAATTTGGACTGTTTTGAGTGACCATATTTTAACAGAACCCGTCTAGCTTTAGCTCCTTCTTGCACAAATACCAAAATCCAAATGTCTGATAAAGTACAAAAAAAGAATAAACTTGTTTTTAAGGGAGATAAAGAACAAAAGTAAGGCATATTAGTGTAGTTTATAAAAGTTCTTTAATTCATTCAATTGTGTATAATTTGTACAGAAAGAAAAAGAGAAAGCATCGTTCAGTTGATAATGAAGAAAGAGGACACGGTGAAACAACAGACCAAGGTATATAATAATGACTTTATTGATTGTTAATGTCTATTAATTAATTCTTTGAGGTAGTTTGGGTCAGAGCAGATGATTTAGAAGATTTAATTGGACCTTTATTCATTACTCATCCAAGTGAACCACCTGTATGCCTCACTGTTGATGATGATGATCGCTTTATGGCATATCCATTACCTGATCTTTCAGAAACTTCACCTGAGCCCACTATTATGCAACAAGTATTTGTAGGTTCACGTATTACAGGATCGACAAATGCATTCACTTTTAAATCAGCAAACAACAAGTATCTTAGTAGTGATAAATTTGGCGTAGTTGCATGCGATAGTGAAGCTATTGGCGGCCAAGAAGAGTGGAAGCCTACAGTTACAGATGCCGGAATTGCTTTTGAGAGTGTTCATGGTAAATTTTTGATGGTGGATGAAATTGCAGGCGGAGGTGTTCGTATTCGTGCCGATGCAGATGATGTAGGATTTTGTGAATCATTTAGAGTTTATTGTCAATCAAGATTCAAGTATAAACCAAAGTCAAAGAAGCAAAAATCTGATGGAACAGGATCAGAAATGGATAATGTGTAAATTATTGATGTTTTGATTTTATGTATATAATTAACGTTTATTATTCTAGTAAAAAATATCAATCTTGGAATGGAGGAAAAGTACAACACACATATGCAGATAAACATGATTTGAAAAGAGCAAGAACAGACGGCCGTCTTGCAGAAGCTTTATTAGATAGAAGGGAGAAAATGAAAGCTGATCGTTATTGTAAATAATTAGAGTAAATTTGCAACTTTGCTATACATTGAATGTAAATTATGATTTTGTGCTTCTTTTAAAGCTAATAAAGCAGACATGGTGGTTGTATTAATCTTGTTACAATCAATCATTTTTTGGATTATTGAATATTCATTGATTTGCTTGCATTTGTTGTTCTCTGTATAATCTAGAATCTTTGGTCGGCCTAATGCAATATAATAGTATATGACATTCAAGAATTGTACAAGCAAAATATCTTTAGGACAACTATTATTGGGATAGAGGATATCGATAGCATTTATAGTATTAAGCAGTGTTCCTCCAGTACCCACATCAATATGCCGTTTTCTTCTTAATCCGCCTTTGACGGGCGATAACATCATTTGTGTTGCCAATAATCGTAATTCCATGAGTGCATCTTGTACATTTTCTGGTACCCTCCAAAGATAAGTGTATGTCTGCAATAATTCCTTTGTATTATTCAAAATATTTTTACATTTTGGCAATTGCACTTGTTGAGTATCACTATTATTAATAGTAATTTCGCCATGAGATAGTCCAAATCGTGGATCTACTCTTACTTGATCCACCAAAATTCGATGTGCAGTCAAGTAACCACTATTGCAAAGTTGAGATGGTTGGTTTTTCAAAAAACTTCCATCTTGAAATGTAGTGGCAAGGTAAGCTAATGCCTGGCCAATAAGTTCATTTAGTTTGTATTGTATGCCAAGAGCCATATGAGCAACTGGCAAACGATGAGATCCAACAGAATGAGCAAGAGGGCTATTATAAAAGTATTGCTCCAATGTACAATCAACGCCATGACAAATAATTTGACGATCAAAAAACTCCATATATTCTGCGTACATGTCTGCATCTCCAAAATAATCTTGCCATGCACTTTCTTGAATAGGATTTTGCAACTTTAATATCTTTGGGATTAATAGTGAATTCATATTGCGAATTACATGCTGATAAACCTTGTCTAACTGTTTATCAGGAACTATATTTATTATACAAGTTAACAATCACAATGTTCAGTAAATTATGAATTTGCATACTTGCTTTTGATTTTATGCAAATTCAATATCAAATAAAATAAAACATTTGTTTGATTTTTGTATTCCATTTGATATAAATGACCATCTTCAATAATTGATCTCACAATAATATGATTTCTGCGAGGTACGTCTGGAATTGTCATTTTTTATGTTGTTTGTTAACTATTTGAGATTTTATTTTATAAAATAACAAACATCAAGATGAAAAAACGAAAAAAAAAAAAAGAAAAAAAACGTAATTAGGGAAATTATGAAGATAATCAAAGACATCAATAAATTAGCCCTCGGTGTATATTATTATTATTGTTTAAAATCAATTAGCTTCTGCTGTCATTAATGGTGTGGGAATGGAATTTGTAGTTGATGAAAGTGCTTCAGATGTCGATAGGTCAGAGGATGGTGGTGGTAGTGTTGTTGATGTTGAAGATGATGTTGTAGGATTTTGAGCTGCTGCAGCTGCTGCAACTGTAGCAGGATCTCTGAATGCTTTAATCCACCCGCTTTCCACAAAAAAATCATAAATTCTACTCGTTTTGTTTACATCAATTTTAATTAATGAACGACATTGTCGTCGTTTCATATGACCAAGTCTAGCATATTCTTTCAATATTGTATCCTTGATAACTAAATAAGGTCTAGGCATGATACGTAGAGTAGAGCACAACACTTGCTCTTCTTCTGTTAATAAATGCACGCCATCAGCGTCTCGAATATTCAATGGATTAGCTGGCTTTCGACCACCAGAAGGAGCAGCAGATGTAATTGATGATGAAGTAGGTGTAGATGTTGAATATGTTGGCCTATCTCGATAATAATTGGCACCATTAGATGTTGCAAGGGATGCCATTTGTGCACGATATGTATTTCTTTGAGCCGATCCACTAGATCCAGTCCTCTCGCTTGATAATGATACAAATGTTTTTAATTGAGCTAAACGATTTTGTTTCTCTCGTTCATATTGTTCTCCTTGTCTAATGGTGGTGAGGCCAGCCTGTCTCCACTCCTGTAATGTTGTAATTCTATCTCTTAATTGCTGTTCTTTCACCAAACCTTTCACAAACATGTCATAATCTGCTTCAGTTTGTAGTCTGCAAAATACTCGAGTTTTGTTATAAATATCACGCTCCTCTTTTTGTTTCTTTCGCTCAATTGCTTGCATACGTTTGAAATCTAACCATCTTCTCTCAAATATAAGATTTTTACGTTCCATTCGACGATCCAGTCGTGAATTGTAAATGTCCAACACCATGACTTTAAGGTCTATTTCTTCTTCAGTATCATCATCATTAAATACCATGTCCTTAACATATTGTTCTGCATCATTTTCGTATTCTGTCTCGAATTCAAAACGACGAGGCATATAACCTTGAATTTCATGAAAAGAAGGGCCACTAGTAATAGGCTTTGCATTATTAGGATGAGAAGACATAGGCTTACGAGGCGCCATACCACGAGATTGTTGTAATCTTTGACGCTTTCGTTCACGGCATTCTACTTCACTTGTCTCAAACTTGAGATTCATTCTAGGAAGTGGCCAGTTCGGACTAGATACATATACGTCCAAGTAGTGTTGTTCGCACTCTCCCTTTCCTTTGGTACCAACATAGTCGGCAATAGCTTGCCAATTGCCTATACCCATCTTTTCTGCAGCTTCAATTAGTAGAAGCTCTTCGTCTGCATCCCAGTCTTCACTGAATATCGGGAAATTGTGTGGTTTAACAATGCGATAATCATGCCATGTCTTGTGCTTTACTGGTTCAGCACCACCACAGAAACAAGATACACAAAGGTCAAAGTCTGGACAATCTTTATCAGCACAACGTATACGAACTGTGTTGGTCACGTCGTTTGAACAAGCATCACAATGATACTTGGGGGGTTCTTTATCATCAATACTTGATCCTCCACCGTCTGCATTTGTAACAGCACTAAGTGTACTTCCTGAAGGCTTTTGTCGATGTGTTATTGTCATATAATAGTGCGTTTAATATATAACGAGGTTTATGGTCTTTTGTTTGTAACTATTGGTCAAAGTTGAAAAAATTGTATAGATGGTGCGTGTGTCTAAGACTCTGCCATACATACACCCCTAGCCTTACTCATTCATCTTGTCGTGAAGGTGAAAAAAATACGTCATTTAAATGATGTTCCTAAATCTGATTGAATTGCCGTCTATTGTGTTGAACAGTTTATAGATCCAAATGCTTAATACGAAATCCAGATCAATCAAAATAATAAGAAAGTTACTTACAAATTTGAAATTATAGATAAGTGCAATATATAGATATGCTTTATATAAATACAATGTTGGCCACCCCTGCATGGACATTTAAAAGAGAGAAACGAAATGCCAATGAAAAAGGAAAAATTTCCTTACAATAATGCTATAAATTTGTCAATTGACTTGGGTTAAGAAGCTTCTATAGTACGAATTATGCTGTTTTTATAGCTATGTTTCAGACTATACTTTAAATTTAATATTCACTTTTGCACCAATAAATAATTCAATTATCATGGTTTGCACCAACAGGAATCATTGAAATGATAAATCACTTCCCTAACAACATGTTTAAATGGAAACAGGAATGTAATTCTGTTTAAATTTAGATAAGATAATAGCAGACCTAGTAGTTACAGATGGCTAGTATTAAAATTAAAATATACTGTAGCATTATATATATATATATATATTTTTTTTTGAAATGTTACGATCCATCAATTAATGCTCGATCAATTCATCAATAATGCTTGAAATCACACTTTAAGAATATTTTATACCAATACAGTCTTATTTCAATACTGTCAATAATTGCACAGCATAATTTATCAACTGGTTACTTCTTAAAAACAGATACAAAGTATATAGACTAGAGCCATACATTTTTTACACTTAATTGATATTATAAAGCTTCAATTCATGTGTTTCAGAAGGTTTTAGTTAACTATTACAAAGACTGTAAGAAGGCTTCTCAAAAGCCTATTTCAAAAGCTATTAGTCTTAAAATTATAGTATGCTAACTTTTCTATAACTGTTCCGATACTAAATGCTTTTTAGGGTATACTTTGGGCATTGCTAGATATACATGAATTGGTCATATTATGCTCATTATCCCTAAGCCTATTCTATATCTCACGAAAAATCCAAATACCCAAAATTCGCTGCTTTTTCCTCGAAAACTGGGTCTTATTTTTTATCCTTACTCTACTTTTTTTTTTCACTAAATAATCCTAAGAAAAAATTATACACTAATGTATCTGAGATATTCAGGTTTAATTGAAAAACAAGTATTCAAAAATATCCTAATTTCTTCAGTTGGTATAACTATTTCAGTGCTAATGTTTCATATTTTTATACGTAATTCACTCATAAAAATTAAAATTTTTGAGTTCAAATCTGTACTTGTTTTCTAGCGCTTCTTTGTAACATATTTAGGTATAAAAAAGTTCTGAGCACTTTTTTTCTTCTTCCTTTTTTAGACACCTTTTAAACATTTTTTTTGTAGCAAATGTCCGAATATTTGTTAGATTTAGCATCTGTTGTTTTTTTGATATGATAAATTTTGTTGAGCTCTTTCAGATGCAATTTAGTTTTTTTTTTTTTTTTTTTTTTTTTAAATTAA
>JAEPRC010001052.1:0-11925 GCA_016758945.1 Mucor plumbeus
ACCAATTATAAATAAACGAAATTCTAAATAATGCGATTTTCAGTCAATTTCTGAAATTTTCTGGTAAAATAAAATTTCCGCTGACCCTTGTATTGTTTTCGGTTATTTATGCAAAATCATACTTCGGCTTTTCTCTCCTTTTTTTTTTTAAAAAAAAAAAACAATTAAATGCGATTTACACTATGAGGATTTTTTTTTTTGTTTCAGAAACAGCAAGATAGACAAAATTCATAATTGCTTCTTGTTTCAAATATATAGATTATATAACTTTAATCCTTTTTTTTTTTTTTTTTGCTTGACGTTTTATTACAGAATAATTCTATCGACCCATCAAATTCTTCTATTCATCCTATCATATGTTGTTGAAGGAAAAATGTTTAACTTATGAAATCCTAATTGCAATGTTTAGCGCAAATTGCTCAATTTTTGAGACAGAGGTTTTTGTTTCACCCCAAAATACAGGGAAAAAAAAAAAAAAAAAAAAAAAAAAAAGAATATATTATGCAGGACTGTAACTATTTGTATAAATAACAACTTGTATATAGCAAACAAAATAACAATTGAACACAAGATCGATTCGCATGATACATAACAATGCGCCCACTATACATTTTTTTATCGTAAATGATATTAGATATTTTGAATACGGGAAATAAGCGGGTAAAATGAATTGTCGTGCTTAGAGTGTCTCATCGTTAAAAGAGGAGAGGTAAAATTTCGAAAACCTTATTACTGAAGATTTTGATTAATAATAAGAAAAAAATGATAGAATTACCATGTCCCCCGGGAAAAATCTCGACTTAGATATGGCTAAATGAATTAATTGATTGTAATGCAAAAAGAAATTGAAAAGAAAACTATCTTTATTGTTGAGTTTTTTCATATGATCAAATGACACTCGGACCATCTTTCTTTCGATTTTTTGACGCCATTTTAAAACGAAAAGGAAAATTTCTATTTAATGATGAGATTGATAGAAAAAAAATAACAAACAAGTGTAACAAAAACTGTGTGAGAACTAATAATATCTATCTAAAGTAAATAAACTATGGGGTTTTTTATTTTATTTTGTATGTTAATTTATATATATTTTGTACAACAACCGAGAAACAAAAGTCTAGACAGTTACAAATCAGATATAAACGGAGAAAATTTATGGAGTTTGTGAAACGAACGAATTTGAACTTTAATTCACCTTGTTCTATTTTATCTCGTAATTTTCTTATAAATAGAGCATCTATTTTTCTGGTTTATTGCTTCTTTTTAATAGCTATCAGTTTCTTAGTCTTTTTTTTTTTTTTTTTTTTTTTTATATTTGTACATATATATCCAACCATTTAGCCACAATGACATCCACTTTATCTCCAACCAGCTCTCATTACATGAACCCAATGCTTTATCAATACAAAAAAAGAGTCGTGTTGAAGCGTTCTACACATCAAATTAATGATCCGTTTGTTGTAAAGCAAAAATACAAATCAAACAAGAAATCTGTTCAATTTCATGATGAACAAGATCAACTTGAACAGGTTCGTTATTTTTATAAAACTCAATCTCCTATCACTGTCAAGAATGATCCACCTTTTATGGATGCATCAGCTGATGATTATAAATTAACACAACCCAACTGGCCTACAAGAAACCAAATATTTTATAATACAGAAAGCAAGATTCGTATGGAAGCAGTACAACTAATTGATGGTGATGTTGAACATATGAAAGGAAATAAGTTTATTCTTCAAGGTCGTTGCAGAGCAGCAAATCTTTCATTTCATAAATTGGTTTCAATCAGATATACATATGATTTATGGCGTACTTTTTCAGAAACTACTGGTGAATATCATGAATCTATTGCAAGTACATCAAATACTTGGGATAGATTTTATTTTTCTATCCCTGTCGAAGCAAAACAATCTACTCAAACAGTCTATCTTGCTCTCAGATATACTATTGATGATCAAGAATTTTGGGATAACAACAATGGCATGAATTATCAAGTTATCATAACTCCAGATGAATCAGTTATTGATACAAAACAAAATGATACCAACAGCATTGCATCGATTGACGAAAAAGAGCAGGCTCTTATATTTGATATGGATAACAACAACAACAATACAACAACAATTAAAACAGATATTACTACTACTACTACTGCTGCTGCTGCTGCTGCTGCTACTACTACCATTACTACATCTCAAGAAAAGAAGGAAGCTACTAAAGTATTAGGTAGAAGATATGATTTCACTGCTTCTCTCACTGCTGCTCGTAAACCAATGTCTCCTCCTCCTTCCCCACCTGGCACTCCTGTAGATACTGAAATCTTTAATTATACCCCTCCTGTATTCTTTGGTGATTCTAATCAATTCGATGTTGCTCCTGCTGTTACTTATCAAAAATCTGAACCTATTGCAATTGCTTCAAAACCCCCTACTTCTCCTCCAGTCTCGGCTGATGGTTTTCAAATGAGCTATTCTGACTTTGTCAACAAGTATTGCTTTTATAGCTCCCATACTAATCCTATTTACAGTACTTTTTCAACTTCTCCGTCTGCTGTTCTTTCTTAAACTCCCTCCCCCACCCTTTTTTTTTTCATACCATATTGTATATATAACTTTCTTTCACTGCATATTGCTAATTTTCCCTTTTCTTTTCTTTTAAATATAATACCAAATAAAATGTTGTCAATTTTTCCACTCTTTTAAAAATAATCAATGATTTTGACTATATATATATATATATAACAACAAGCGGGATGACAACCCGTAGATCCGGGCTGTAATGAATGAATTAATATTATTGCATTTTGGTAGTACTAGTTAAAATATTCTCTCATACACCAACTTGACCAACATTCAAGAAATGAGCCGAGATCTCATCTTCCAAATTAGGATATGTTTCCTTTTTTTTTGCATTTTTTAGTTCAATAATTTTTTTTTTTTTTTTTTTTTTTTTTTAGGATAAAAAACCCAACGATAGAATGTAATGGATTAAAAATGATTTTCTAGATTATGATAAAAAATTAGTTACTAATCTATCTCAAAATTTTAAGCTTTATTCTTGTTAATTTATTATAAAGTACAATTTTTTTTTATATATATAGTGTCATCAGTTTTTTTTTTTTTTTTGATATGTTTTCTCTCACACTCGGACCACATAAATTATTATCGATATTTTAGTGTACCTGACAATAACAAAGATCGCTGCAGATAAAAAAAAACTCTCACTGCATGTTTTTGCACGCAGTATTGTAACAATAGATGAAGGTTGCACATGGTTATCTGAGGACTCGCAGACAATTCATTGGATGAAAGAATTACAGGAAGAATACGCCATTTTTACTCCTTCAATGAGAAAAAAAAAATTTTTTGAAACTTTTAGTTGTTGTTGTTGTTTATATCTAAAAAGATATGACCACAAAACAAATAAATTTAGGCTATTTTTGTGGGGTAAAATTTGTAGTAAAATTTTATTTCTCATACTCAACAAGATAATATTTCTCACACAATCAAGAATAAAGTTGTTGATTGAGGCTAAACTTGTTTTTTTGTTGTTGTTATTTTCTCTTAACATTTTCACACTGATTTTAATTTATACAATATAAAATTTTTTAGATCAAAAATTACACAATCTTTGTATATTTGGGTTTCATCTTTACTTAATAATGTACAAACACACACAAACACACACACACACACTACATCTATCTATATATACATATGAATAGTAAATATAGGAGATATGTAATTTCATTCCATCGTCATCAAATCGATTATAATCTAAGTTATATCTCGATTCATTTAAAGTACGCTGGAATAACCTTCTTCTTCCCAGTTGAACTACCACATGTATACATTATAGAAAAGGGCTGGACTTTTTTTTTTTAGCATTTTAATTACCATTGTAAGACAAATGTATCAAAGGTGGTTTAAGCGTATTTCCTTTTAATAAACAAAATATTTACAAAATATTTCAACTGATTCACACCAATTAAATGATTTGTTTTAATATCTATCAATTTTATTATAGTAATTTGATTTTACAAATAGGAGGTAAGTGGGGGAGGAAAGCAAATGCTGAGATTCTATCAATTACTCCGCTTTATCAATCTTAGTGTATATCAGGATGAAAGGGAAACATAATCATTGGTTGAATGAAAATCCGGGGAAAGTCGGTAATTTACTTAAGCTCTACTTTTTTTGTCTGTGGTATAAACATGTAACACAAATGTGGAGAGGCAGAGTTTAAAAGAGAAGAAAAGGACAAAGAAAAGAGAAACAACTGATAGGGATTGCTTTGTTCCGGTTTGCACTTAAACATTTTTCTGTATGCATGCATACATTTACAGCCTTACATAATAATCTGATCTGATCTGATCTATCTTTTTTTTTTTCTTCTTTTTTTTTTACAGTTTGATACGTATAACATATTTTATTGTTGTTGGCCTTTGGTGTAACTAGTATCCGCTCAATCTTTTTCGTGTTGGAAGAAAAAAGAATAAAAAAAAAACATTTTTTAGATCATTTGTTGGGGGGAATACGTTTTGCTACTTATCATTATCTAAAGGCCCTTACCTTTTCTATCAGGGTTCAACTCTTGTTACACACAATAACTTCTATTTATAAAATACCAAATACTGATGAGCATGTTATATTGTAAATATTTTAGAGATAAATTCTATAATTTCACAATTTGGAATTTCCAATTCTTTGATTGTAACACTTTATTTCCTTATGTGTGATTTTAGAATTTGATCAAATGCTTGACTAAACTTTATCTAGGCATGTTTAAAAAAAACCGTTTATTTATGTAATGTGATCGATTTACCTTTCATACAGATTTTAGTTGCTTTAGTTTAGCCTTATTCCAAACTTCCTATTGTCCTATCTCTAAATTTAAGGATTATTCATATTTTTATTCTCATTAATTACATCAAATAGCTTGTATTCATTGCATATTGTGTAAAGTAAAACACAATTATTTTCACAGGATCTAGGGTTAGCTTGATCTTGTTATTTTGATTCATTTTATATTCATCAATCTACGCATATTTCGATTCTCATTCAATCATGTAAGAGTTTAAAAAACTTTATTTTCTTTTTGAATTATTTTATTCTACTTATGAACTTATAAAGCTAATGCAAACATTGCACAATATGCTCTTGTCTTTTTTTTTTTTTTTTTTTTTTTTTGGTCTATTATAGGCAACAGCTTACTTCTACCAGAGTTATTCTAAGATCTGTGATTACGGTTTTGCAGTAGTGAAATCTTATTTAAATGCAATTTTTATTTTGAATTGAGAAATCCAAAAAATGACATTTTTTTTTTTGTACATTCCTCTAAAAATTATTATGTAAACTTGAAATGTACATCAATTGGTATATATAGAGCGTTAAGTTCTGTATAGAATGGTACTACTTGTTAAAAAAATTCTCACCAAAAAATATTCGTACTTTTGGAAAGTAAAAATAACGATTTTTTCCACAAAAGTCTAAACTACAGGTAACAAATAATCAATCAACTATTTTATGTTAATTTTGGAAGAAATCCGGTCATTTTAGATTTTAGAAAACTATAATAAAAAATCCTATTTTCGGGATCAAAATATCGATTAGACGATTTTAACTTATTTCTGGCTATACCTGTAAGGATTGGGAGGTCAATGCTAATGGTTTTTTTCATCTCTCAAAGAGTCTGATAACAAAATATAGCAAGAAGGTATATGATCCAACAACTAGTTTGGCACAATTTTGTGTTTTAAATTAGTGCAAAATTTGTATAAAATAATCCTTTAAAGGTGTCTTTTTTTTTTCTGAAATCATAAAAAAGTAAGCATAATTGAAGATATATCTCGTACAATATAGATGGTTTTTATATCTTGATTCATACATTTAACCAACAAGGAATGGAATATAGCATTTCTTTTTATTTTATATATTAAAACGCCTATTTTTGTAGCAGTAATACAGTGATTGTTACATACTTGGATGGCAAATGTGGTAATGCTTAATATTCTATAAATTCCATTAATAATAAGGATCTACCATAAATTATACTTCATTTGTTAAAAATATCATTGCTAGACAAGACATTAGCAGCATATTTGTTAAGAGATCTAAAAATTAGATTTTTTTTTTTTTTTTTTTATAAAAGTAGCTCTCCTTTCTTGCACGCTCCAAGCAAATAATCCCTTATTTCATTTTATTTTTTGTCTCAAACCTAATTTCAAAGATATTGTTTCAAGTCTTTCAGTAATTGGATGAGCATCTAATATAACATATATACACTATATTATATAGTATATCCTACTACAATAAGTGATCTAGCATAGATAAGTGGAAAAAGCATGTCCCGATAAGAAAAGCAGGTACCGTGTTATTGAAACGCAGCATTGGTAAGCTCAATTTTTACAATATTGGTTGATTCTTTTTTACTTCTTTTTATTATCACTGACAAAGCTATCATGATTCAAACACCAGATCATGATTTGGAGACTCAGAGGCCACCATTGAAAAGACTTTATTTGATTATAGCATCGTAAGTATGTTGTCTAATATTACTTGAAAAATAAAAATAAAATAAAAATAGAATTAATTGTGAAAATAAGTTACTCAATCTTCAAGCAAGTTTATGTGTAGTTTCGTTTTTAGCAGCGTTTGATAATATCATTGTAGCAAGTAATACACCTTTAATAGCTTCAGGCAAGTGAATTATAATATCAATATTAATTGATTTATATTTATTAATTTTTTTCATTTACATTTAATAGAATTTAATGGATTTGGATTATATAGCTGGGTCAACACTGTAAAAAAACAAAAATTTATATGCAATTTATAATCACAATACTCACACACAAAATGCTTAGGCCTTTTTATTAACTGCATCTACATCACAACCTCTATATGGAAAATGTGCAGATATGTTTGGCCGAAGAATTTGTTTTTTATTTGCAACAGGCAGTTATCTGATAGGTGCTGTGCTTTGTGGTGCGGCGCAATCGATGGTAATGTTGATTGTTGCACGTGCATTGTGTGGATTGGGAATAGGAGCATTTGACACATTGATGAAGATTGTGGTAGCAGGTACGAATTAGAAGCATAAATATAATAATCATTTAAATTTATTATGCTCACACGTATATTAGATTATATTCCTGTTCGATATATTGGTATGTATCAATCCATGTTGGGTATATCTTGGGGTTTAGGCTATGTCGTGGGAGCTCTTGTTGGTAAGCATAGATACCTATATATTTTTATTGTGATTAACATGTGATGACTAATAAAATATGTACTATGGTTCAGGTGGTGTCGCCGCGGAAAATACAAGTTGGAGATCGGTTTTTTGGATGGCTGTAAGTGGATATATTAATGTACATTAAATGTTTATAGCTCTAACGGTTGATTGTTTCATATATGTAGCTTGGATTGTAAGTTGAGATTGTGATCAAAGAAATATGTAGAATATTAGGCTGATTTTTTTTCCTTCTCTTTTAAAAGCTGTGTTGTTGCATTAGGCTTGATTTTTATTGCTATTGAAGGTCATTGCAATATATATAATGAAGAAATAGGCCATGTTGATTTCCTTGGTATGCTACTTTGGTGTGGTGGTTGTGTATCTGTTATACTTGCATTAAGTTGGGGAGGAACCACTTACCCGTGGAACAATGCTATCATTATTGCATTACTATGCGTTGCTGGTGTCTTATTAATTGGCTTTGCTTTATATGAACAAAAAATTGCAAAAGATCCCCTCATTCCCCGCGGCATCTTTGCAAACCGCAGCACTGTACTTATTCTGATAGCTGCATTTTGCTATGGTGGGTGTTTCCAATCACTCATGACTTATATTCCTCTTTATCTCTCTGTAATACGCCAAGAATCATCTATGGCATCTAATTTAGAGCTATTATGTTTAGTCTTGTTGGCTTGCATCTTTAATGTACTAACAGGTCTTGCTATAGTTAAGACTGGAACATACACATGGGCTTCGCGAAGCTCGCTTTGTATACTCGTTGTTGCCTGTGGGCTCCTGCAATTGCTGGATGTCAATTCAAGTCGCGGATTAATTGTGGGGTTGATGGTCATAACTGGAATTGGTAGTGGCGGTATGATTAATAGTGAAATCATTACAGCTCAAGCGTCTGTGTCTATTGAACAGTAAGTGCTCAATGAGAATTGTATATATGTTACTAACACTGGAAAATAGCGTGCCATCCATAGTTGCATTTATGACTTTCTGTGATCAAGTAGGCGGGATTACAGGTATCACAGCACAAGGAAGTATACTTTCCAATACACTAAGCACCAAGCTACATGCAATGCAATTACCAGGAGTGACACCGGAACTTGTACGACAAAGTTCTGCTTATCTATGGAGCTTACCAGAGCCAACACAATCTATTGTAATGGATGTTTATATGCAAGCTGTGAAAATGTCGTTTTGGGGTTCTTTTGCATTTGCTGCAGCTGGTCTAATTGCTACTCTGGGACTCAAAGCTTATATAATGAGAGAAGATATGAATAATGTTAGTATAGCAACTACTATAAATGAGAAAGAAAACAATGATGAAAATAGTGTTGTGGTGGTGGATGAAAATACATTATCTAGTAAAGAGACCCACAGAAAAGAATGAAAAAAAAAAAAAAAAAAAAAAAAAAAAAAAAGATTTAGATCTCTATAATACCCCTCTACAAATTATTATATTATAAAACATTAAATACGGACCACTTGGTGATTCACAATGTAATAACTGCATATGTTACCTGTTCACTAAGGCGGCTTTGATAGCCTTTGAAATAGTTTGTTGTGTTTGTCAAATTATTATATTTCATTCGTAACCATATTATAAAATGCACTGATTTTAGAAAGAGGTAATTTGGATTTACAATATCTTTTTTTTTAAAAAAACAATGAATTTTCTGACACTTGATGTGCATGTAATGTCTTTACTTTAGATATTATAGAATAAAGATATGATTTTGAGACGCGATCTTATACAGAGGAAAGAATCAACTAAATTTGTATTTATATATGACTATGGCGTTGAGAAAGAATAAAAAGCAAATAAAGCCATTTGCCGTACAAGGTATGCATTAAAGGAAATTTTCATAACGCAGCAAACGGCAGAACAAAAAAAAAACAAAAATTGATCCAAAGCAGAATTATATTTATATTAATCAAATTTTTCAAGTAACTTTTTTTTTTGGTTTCAATTATTGATCACTTGTTTTACGCAGAACAATTTAGATACTGAATATCCAAAGACTCGGAAAAATAGAATTATGATTTTATCCGTAATTTTTGCAAAGATGGCAATTACTTTTTTCGGACCCACTTTAGATAGTCGAAAATTTTTGGCCTCAATACAGTTCCTGAATTGTTACATACTATTATATAAAATTTGAGGTAATTTAAAATCAGTGCATGTATATTGAAAAATTGGTTATCAAGTGTTGTGGTATTAGCTCAGAGAAGACGCTTCAGATGAATACAATTGGAATACGCCTTTATAAATTTCCATCATGTTTGGTTTTGCTAAACTCTATAATTGATTAACTTTATTGACTTCTTATGATAAAGCTCCACTCTGTAAGTTAAAATGGATTATAATAATAGTTTATTTGTGGGCATCATGTACCTCATGCTCAAGTAGAAGCTGAATTTTCAAAAAAAAAAAAAATAGTTTTTATAGCGTGTTCTCTTTTCTATAATTATTCTAGTATTAGACATTTTTAGGGTATACTTTGAACACTGCTAAGCATATATGAGTTAGCTGCATTGTGCTATTTATTTCTAAATTTATTATATATATCATTAAATTCTCAAAAATGCGTAAAACTCGATGCTTTTTCCTTAAAAACTGAGTCTCACTTTTCATCCCTGATTTACATTTTTTCATGAAATAACACCAAAGAGAAAATTACATCTCAATGTACCTGAGATGTTCAACTTAAGTCTACACTACGGCCTCCTGGATGTGCTCATCAAATAAGACTGTGAATAGGCTCATGAGGCCATCGATACGCTCATATGAGAGCATCTCAGATACTGATTGTAAAGTCAATTAGTATAAATTCAGAATATAGTATTTTCAAATATAAATTCATTTTGCCTGGTTAATTACAAGTTTTTTTTAGTATGAAACATCATCATTGCAGTGGAATTACATACTAAAAGCTTGATAATCATAAAATAACTTAATTTACAAGTATCACTCACAGAGTTCATGCCACTTGAAATATTAAAGTGCAGCAATAATAAAGAGATACTCAAAGTGAACACAATAACAAACGCATGCGAAAATACAAAATACTTTTGAACCAATACATGTCGTGTGAACGATAGCACCCTTGATCACAGTGCAATCGATTACACAAATGACATATATACCAAGAAGTATTTTACTTAATTCAATAAATAATAATATCAAAGATATTAGGTTTAATCAACTATTCCCCTGTGTCATAGTTACACTACCAATGAATAACATTTTAAGCACACTTTAGAATTCACACCTTAAAATCAAGGTTACCTAAATAGATATAGCCAATAGCTCCCAAATGGCCCACATTGTCGCACTTGACATATAACCCTTTATGGTCGATGCTTCGCATGATTTATCCTTTCAATATGATATCAGTAACAACAACTCAAAATTAGAAGATTACTCCATTCAAGTCTGATGGTATACAAGTTCTCTAAATCACTATAAATACCCTCATACTTTTTCAATTATATTTAATCTTCAGAAATCTTTTGTAATAAAACTTTAGCTGATTATAATTGTATTTCTACCGCTTTTATTTTTATATTTTTTTACTAAAATAAAAAAAATATAAAAATAAAAGCGATAGAAATTCAATTATATTTAATCTTCAGAAATCTTTTGTAATAAAACTTTAGCTGATTATAATTGTATTTCTACCGCTTTTATTTTTATATTTTTTTTATTTTAGTAAACAACTTCGTTATTTACTGCAATCATCATGTACGTCAAATATTTTGAAAGATACTGTATGCGTATTCAAAGTTTCCAATTTTTTGATGTTTCAAATTTGATGTGGCCACAAGCATATTGATGTTCTTTAAAAAGAGCACTTATTTGTACTTTACTTATTAAATTTGATTTTCAAAGATTCCCGATTTATCGAGACTAGTTTAAAAATAAATTCATCGTAAAAAGTACTGTTTTATTATGAGCTTATAGAGAGGCTTTATATACTAATTGGATGAGTGAATTAAATGAGAATAATAGTATAATTAGAATAAACATATGGATATTGTGTGAACATAATAATAGAATCATGCTTCTATAGTCCCATAGTAGCATGATGATAACCGCATGGAATGTAGCATTGTATGATTTACATGTCAAATATCATGGTTTGACAAATGCTCTAAACTGATAATTCGGCAATTCCTAATTCTGATAGATCAATTCCCCTATACACTGTTATAATTTCTCGGTGAATATACCTTCAAATCGAACCAAAAATTGAATATACGAAGTTATTATTCTTATCATCATGTACGATATACAGTACTACGACGGCCAGGTGTTGCTGCTTATTAGGAGAATAAACAGCACATGTATGCTTAATGCTTTTATTTTCAGTTTAAATTTTCCCTTAGCGGATATACAGTATATGGTTAAATGTTTCTCAACTTGCCCTCATTTTCTATTAAAGTTTTAAGAGTAACGCAGAAAATATATACCTAACGATCTGAAATATGAGCAAATGAAAAAAAAAAAAAAAAAAAAAAAAAAAAAAAAAAACGTAAAATACTACATGTGCAGTAAAAAGGGGTTAATTTTATAAAAAAAAGCTTAAAAGAGATACTGTTTAAATCCTTCTTTATTAAATTATGGATAATCTACAATAAAATGCTATTTCTACTTCTCTATTTATACTATTTGGT
>JAEPRC010001053.1:0-11838 GCA_016758945.1 Mucor plumbeus
CTTTTATATCTAAATAAACCTTATCTTGTTTTTATTGTACAGTTGAAGAACTGATTAATTACACATTCTCTTTTATTGTACTCTTTTTTAAATATATTATCGCAAATCCGATCTTATATAACAGAAAACATTATTTTCAGTATTTACATCTAATAAAAAACATTTTTTACCAAAAACTGTTCTTTTTTATTTTATTTCGGGGCCTATAATATTATAATAAAATAAGAGACATGTGGAAAGAAGAAGTTCCCTTAAATATAAATTCGAAATAAGGGATTTAAAGCTGTAAAGTTTGTCCACCAGCCTTCGATGGATACAAAAACCACCTTTATATTGGGGTTTTCGTTATATTGAGGGATCTTACTGTATATTGAGGTTTGACTGTATATTAATATCTAATTTAATAGTTAAAGAATAGACAAGGAAATACAGAAAGTGTTATTGATTAGATTTAATAGAATTCACCGCCACTATATATCATTACATGTCACAATAATACAATAATATCAAATAAAATGTCGTGTAATGGTCGGATTTGAGATAATATACTTAAAAAAGAGTACAATTAAAAGAATATGTACAATAAAAACAAAATAATAAGGTTTATTTAAATATACAGTAGGTGGATAAATGGTCCGGACGTTTTTCAGATTTTGACATTTTTGTGAATACAGCAAGAACCAATAACGCAATCAACGTGAAACAAAAACTATTAAAAAGATAAAACTATGTTTATAAAGAGTGCAAATTTATAAAACGATTGAATTGCTGGAGTTAAAATAATCAGTAATCAAAATCGATGTATGCATCCGAACCATTTTTCAGGGTGCATGAAAAAAATGCAAACTTATTAAAATCTATGCGATTATACATCACAATGTATTAATAAACAATAAAAAGAAGAAAAGAACCGATTTATTTTACTTTTGTTATTTATTTTTCTGTTGTTTCATCATTCTTTCTTCACTTTTACTCATTGCCTCATATGCTGCCCACATTGTCCAAGGATGCACAAAATAATATCAAAAACTTGCTGAAATTTGGTTATTCTTACTGTACATTTATAAAACGTATTTTGGGAGTTTAGGAAAGTACTATTCGAGAATATAAACACAAGTTTTTTCCGAACATGACGCCATCTCTATCTGGTCGACATACTTTACTTAGTGCGACATCTGGGATTACATTCCCAAAAAGGCTGTACTTGGTGAATTAAAAACGAGAAAAGATGTAGAAACCTGTCTAAATAATCTTGAAACTGAAATAAGCTATTTCAAATGCCTTAAATTGCTCAAATCAATGGGCTTCAAGGCCGAAAAAAAAAGGAAAAAACCTCTGCTCACAGCCACTCACAGATCAAAAAGGCTAAACTGAGCCAATGCTCATAAAATTTGAACAAAAATAAATATTTGGGGGTCTGATGGCATTAAATAGTGCTGGAAAAAATCAGATAATAAGCTTCAATTCCATTATTTGGAACTTACTGTCAAGCAAGGTAATAGCTTAATGGTGTGGTGCTACATCACTTACAATGGCCATAAATATGCCTCTCAAATTTCTAATGGCATCGCGAAGAAGAGGAATTGCATTTATATCCTTAAAACTTAAAACCACTATCAAGAATGCCTTAAATTGGTATGGTTTTGACTCTAAAAACATTTATTTTAAGCCATATAAGGACTCCAAATATACTCTAAAGCTCACAAAACTATAGTTTAAAGACAAAAAATCTAACGCTAATTAAACTTACAACTCGCCACCTCAATATCCAGATTTGAATCCGATTAAACACCTATGGCATTCCCTTAAACTAAAGTTAAACTCATATCCAACTAAAGCTAAAAAAATTCAAAAATTATGGCAAAGGGTTCAAGAGCAATGGGCCACATTTACTAAGAAAAGCTGTCAGTAGTATATAGATAGTATTTTAGTTAAAATTAATGCTGCTACCAAAGCTAAAGGTCATAATACAAAGTACTAATTTTATTTTTCATGCACCCTGAAAAATGGTTCGGATGCATACATCGATTTTGATTACTGATTATTTTAACTCCAGCAATTCAATCGTTTTATAAATTTGCACTCTTTATAAACATAGTTTTATCTTTTTAATAGTTTTTGTTTCACGTTGATTGCGTTATTGGTTCTTGCTGTATTCACAAAAATGTCAAATTTTGAAAAACATCCGGACCATTTATCCATATCCACCTACTGTAAAAGTATTGTCTTTTATAATATTTTAGTATTAAGTTCCTGAGATACAATATACAATTAAGAGCGGTATTAAACTATTAAATCTGTTTGAGAGTAATTTATGGATTGATGTTAATCAATCATAATTAAGCCGTGATTGCAGAAATTGTGAATTGCCTTGTTTCAATACTGCGCTTGCTGTGCCTGGATTGTGATTTGATATATATTGACAGCTACCTAAATGATTAACTGCTGGGGTTAAAGAGTATCGTGTCATGATTTGAGTGGTCCAAGCCTTTCGGTTAATTGATTGAGAAATAATAAACTAGGCGTTTATTATATCCGATTCTAGACTTGTTTTTTCATATTATAAACAGTAATCAATGGATTGTATAATCTATTGATTGGTTATAGAAGGCGATAGAGTTTGATACTTCGTGGAATACCACACTTTCAAATATAAGTTTCTCTTACTTGTTTAATTACAAGCTTGTTTAGTATGAAACATTAGTATGTACGTCAAATATTTTGAAAGATATGAGTATTCAAAGTTTACAAAGCTTTGAAGCGTTAAGTTTGATGAGGCCACAAGCATATCGATGTTCTTTAAAAAGAGCATTCACAGTATCTGTACTTTACTTAAATTTCATATTGAAATGTTCCAATATATGCTATTATAGTTTCTCGACAAATATACCTGCAAATTGAACTAAAACTGAATATATAAAGTTATTCATGTTATCATGTACAGTTTACATCACTAAAGAGGCCAGATGTTGCTGTTCATTGGGAAAATAAACAGCACATGCATGCTTAATGCTTATAACGTCAGTCTAAAGTTCTTTTCATCGGATACGAAGTATATGACTAAATTTCTCTTAATCTGCCCTATTTTTTTTAAAAAAATCATCAGTTTGATTTAGTTTGACAAAGTTATATAAATTACAAAAAATTTTAACATCAAATACAGCTGAAATTTATAATGTGTGAGAATTCACTGGACAAAAAGAGCCAGTGTAACAAAGTAGGCATTAAGACCTCACCAACATTGTAATCATAATTAGCTGTTGCTATTTATGATAATAAGAAAGGAAATTTTATTGGAAAGAAAAAACAAAGTATAGAATATTTGTACTTATACCATACCACACGGCGAAAAACAATTATTTTATTAACTTAATAAAATTTACCGTTGTCATGCAGTCATGCAACATATTGCATGATTAAAATGATACAAAATACAAAAAATAAGGAAATGTTTAAAGAATTTTTTCTCCTAGCATTTAATAAATGTATTTCCTTATTTCTCATAAATGTACAAGAAACTTTGTAAATTCAATTAAAGTATTTGAATTGAAAAACTATTTAACTCTCTTGTTTCAATTTACAATAAGTTATTCCATTCGTAACTACTATATTTTTTTTGATTTAAATATCCCTTACGTACCATTGCATTGTAAAAAATACCAATTTCGAGAAATTTTTTTCTAATTTTCATATATCTCAGTCTTGGCGGTATTTGAAAATAAAAACTCTTTGATGATGAAAAAATTGATAAAAACCATTCCAGATTTTTAAAATGCAAAATCGACATCAAAAATGTATAGTAATTTGACTAACTCTATTAAGCAGTCTCAACATAAAATTTGATTTTGCATCTAACTATTTAATTTTTGAAAACGTTTATTACCAAAAGTTTTGTAAAAAAAAGCAAAAACATAAAAATCAGTTTTTGGTGATTTTAAAAATACTTTTGTAGTAAAAGTATACATCTAGTGCTACAGACAAACAGAGCAAAATTATACCTACTACTTGAGCTATTGTTTGTTACTCTAGTGCTATTTTTTATAGAGTTATTAGCTTTCGTCGAAAAAATCAGATTCTGAACGAGGGTATACAAGGAGAAAGTTCATAATTCTTTGAGATTGATTTTATAATAAAATATAATAAAACAAAGTACAAGAATTATTTTTGTCTTATAAAGTATATGGTTGGACGGCTGCTATCTCGAGTTATAGTCCATTGAAGTTTCATTTTTGTACGCTTTTAATGGAAATTACTTTATGAATAATGTATGGGCTTAATTCAAAATTTTGCTAGATTTATTATTCTACTTTATATATCTATTTTAAAATGTTACTCTTTGATGTTGCTTTAAAATTGCAAGAGTTATCAACTCAAAAGTAGTTTTCATGGTAGTTTTCGGGGTAATTTTAAGATACAGCCCGCATAAAACGGAGTTTGATAATTTAGGCCTCGTAATTCGAGCTTAAAATGTAGTAAATCGATTCTTTGAAGAGATTTTTTGGTATTACAGTCTTTAGGGAAGCGTTGTAAAAAGTGTTCTACTGTAACATATGCACCCTGACCTCCTAGTATATGCTCCCAAAGCATACAATTATACGTTGTGCTCAGATGAAAACATCTCATGTATTGACTGGAAGTCAATTTGAGAATTTAGAAAACAGTATTTTTGAATACAAATTGTTTTTACTTGGCTAATTACAAACTTTTTAAGTGTGAAGCATCATATTATGTACGTCAAAATTTTCAAAAGATATGCGTATTCAAAGTTTCCAAATTTTTAAAACTTCAAATTGGATGAGGCACAAGCACATTAAGGTTCTTCAAGAATAGTATTTATTTGTACTTTATTTTAATTTGACGTTGAAAATGTTCCAGTATACACTATCATTACGGCCCACCTGGCTGTATTATACATACGACTTCAGACGTCTTTATGTTGCCGTATTTGGTTGCGTTAGCTAATTGTCCTTACGCAGGCTTATTTTTGTTTCCACAAAGTACCGTTTCGTAAAAGTTAGCAATAACTTCTGAATGAAATCGATGATCTAACCAGTAGAACTACAAACATTTAGAATTCTTATAAAAACCTGCGACAGTACATGTACTGTTGGTTGTAAAATTAAGATATACAGTATACGGTATAACATATATAAAGCAAGTAGTATTTATCAGTTTAATGCTCTGTCCAAAGTTCATTCTTCGTATCATAAGACAGTTAAAAAAAACGATGCAAAAACTACCTTCTTGTAAATTGGATAAATTAATAAAATAGCAATTACCAATAATTTTTTTACAAAACCTGCATCATTCAATGTACCGTATTTCAATAAACTAATATAAGTACTGTAAATCATATATCTAAAAGCATACTCTTCTACCCAAAAACCGAGGTATCTGTAAAATGGTAGCTAAAAAAACCATTTTTAGGGCCTGCAAGCTTGAAAATGGTTCTAAAAAATGAAGCCTCAACCATCATTGACAACCATTGACAATCATTATTCAAACCCAAATCAGCACATGTAAAGCATGTTGCAAAATCAAGCTATGCGAAACAAATATTTACAAGCTTGTTCTTCTGTCCAAACCAAGGTTTTTATAAAAAGATAGCTAAAAAAGGGCGTAAAAATGACCTACTTGGTAATCATTTTAATGAAAAAAATTACAACCATTGACAAACCTTATACAAAACTTAAATCAGCACGTGCGAAGTACGATGCAAAACCAAGATATGCAAAGCGGATATTTACAAGTTTGCTGTTCTGTCCAAAACCAAAGTTTTTGTCAAAAGGTAGTTAAAAAAAAAGGGCGTGAAAATGATCTACAGTACTTCGTAATCTTTTTAGCCGGTATATCCGCAATTGTTAACAACCCTTATACATAATTTGTATTACTACTTACAAATTGTAATGCCTAATCCAAATATATGAATCTCGTGCCTACCAGCGTATTAAATTCTCAAAATTATGATTTTTGTCTAAAAACAACGTGAAGACCGACGTAAAAATAACCTACTGCCTGGTAATCGTTATAGTCAATAAAACCGCAATAATTGGCAACTCTTTTGTAAGCCTTTTATCACTAGATTTGTCTCATCATAATAAACAAGAATATGTAAATCTAATACCAACCAGCTTATTTTTTCTATCAAAATTATAATTTTTGTTGAAGAACAACGTCAAAAAAGTATTTCAGATTACCTACTTCGTAATCATTTTAGTTAATAAAACCACGACTATTGGCAACTCTCATAAAAACTTTATATCATTGGATTTACCTCATGATGACAACCCAAAACATATGAATTCAACATTCACCAGCTTATCTTTCCTCCCAAAATTTTGGCTTTTGACAAAAAAAAAAAAACAGCGATGAAGCCGTGAGAAACCCTACTTCGTAGTTGTTTTAATGAATAAAATCATAACCCTTAGAAGCCCTTATACAAAACACGCGTTACCAAATGTATCGTACGCAAATAAATCGAGATGCGTAATTCAGATAAATGTTAGCTTTTTTAACGAACCATAATTTATGAATATATTTGAAAAAACCATAGCAATTGAAACCGAGTTTGGGATCATGATAAGAAATATTACTGATGTTGATAAAAAAATTCAATTGATAAAATCTCTATCAGTAGCTCTTAGTAATAAATTTAATTAATACTACATACTTATTATAATGTGGAACAGCTTAGAAACACTAACTAGATTTCTATCGACTTGATTTTCAATCTTACCTTTGGCATTTCAGCCATAACTACCGTTAGAATTACGTTAATAAAGCCTTCAAGGTAACGCACCAAAATGAATTATTATACCATAAAAATGTTATTACCTCCTAGTAAATTTGATACCAAAATGTTGCTCTTAACCTGTCCGATTTAGATATTGTGGTTAAAAATTATATACAGAACGTATTGATTAGCTCTTTATTACTTTTTGGGATGAAATTAAATTGCTTTTAAATTTCTACCGAAAAAAGACTGGTGTAGAAATTAGTGATATAAATTAATAAGTTTATAATAAATTTTAGAGAAAGTAAAAGCTCATTAAGAGAAGAATTTGGATCTGTCAACATTTATTTAATTAATTTAACTTTGGTTGTATTATTATTGAGTTTTGTGTTCATCTCATGTTAGTTTTTCAAATTTTTCAAGTTTTTCCTAATAGTAAAGAAATTGCCAAGCTATTAAAAATTTAGTACTAAAAGATAGCTATTTAAACGTAGAATTTAGATATAAATACTAGAAATCAGCTCGCAGGCTTTACAGCTCTCTATGAGTAATTTTACTAAATTCATCAAAAACTTTAACTTTAAAAATCTTCATAATTTTTTAGTCGTTTAATGAAAGCAAAGTATCCGTTATAATTTTCATCAAAAGGGTAATTTAGTATAAAAATTGGACGGGTTGCTTTCCATTTCATATTGCTTTATTAGTTATTTTACTGTATCCCACTTTCTACGCTTTTCATGTTTTTTCGTATATTTTTGCTATTATTTTTACTCTTTTTCTTCGTACGCATATTTTTGGGTTTCCATCTCATTGGAAGTTAGAGTTGCCGTCATCCTAAAATGTAAAAAAAAAGGATTTGATTGGATCTAAAAGTTAGAACGTCATCTAATTTTCAAAAACTAAAAAATCCTTTTTTTTTTCCTTTTTTTTCTCCTTTTTTCTTTTTTTTATAGCAATTAAGGTAAGCAAAATAATAATAGTAAATAATATATTACAATCAATTAACTAATTGTTCTCTTTTCTTACATATTTTCTTTTCTTTTCTTTTCTTTTCTTTTCTTTTCTTTTCTTTTCTTTTCTCTTTCAGCTTTTAACTGATCAAGGTAAGCAAAAAAAAAAAAATACGCATAAATTCTTTATTAATTGTTCTTTTTTCTATTTTGTATGTTTCATGTCAAGTGAAAGCGCCTATCGCAGACACCTGACTTCACTGACTTGACCAGAGCACAGGAGATCAGATAGGCTGTACCTCCTACTCAATTACTTGCAAGCCTTACCTAGCAGTTATTGAGGCTCATTCTCCACCAAAGGAGGGGGTAGGCCCATAATACTTTGGTTTTACGGAATTTGAAACATGGCTTCTCGTTCTTAGGGAAACCATATTTTAAACTCCGCTTTTTTTGAAAAAACAGGGGGAATCCCTGTTTTTTTGTTTTTTTGTTTTTGTGGTATTTGTAGCAGTTTTAGCCAATAAAATTCGCTTATTTTTTCAACTCAATCTATTCTAAAGACCCTTATTTAATTACTCAAATTACTCAAATTATCCGTAGAGCCAAATGTTTAGATATAATTTGGTATTCCAAAAAATGAAATCACATATTCACTATGGCGCAAGGTTTGTTGTAAATATATATAATAAGCAAAGTAGAAGTACGTGAGAATCTGTAAGTCTTTATTATATATAAAAAACGAGATGGGGAATTGAATGAAGGTTGAATGTCTACTGCTATTTATATTTGATTTAAGGATTGCTTACACACCAGTCTAGAACGGTGTTCTCATACTAAATTTTAGTGTCAATCCTCACTTATGCTAATGTAATTAAATTCAGATATGGATGATCAGTCTAAAGTCTTTAGTTGCTCTTGGCAACGCTTAATTATTATCATTCTTTATTTTCTATCTTTTATCATAAGTCTAGATTATCAGAACTTAGCTTATGTGATTATCAGGTTATTTATTTATAATGTTGATATGACGCATATGCTCAATATGTTAAGGCATAGTTAAATGCCATATTTAAACTACGATTTCAGGTACATTATGTGTGCAAATACAACAAGGTTAATTCAATTTATGGACATTACCCATTTAGAAAGGAACTCGGCTATAAAATTATGTGCAAAATCAATAACTTTAGGAATTTTTCACCTTGACACTTATTTTATCAACAAAATTCATAAAAGTAGGGACATTTTTAAAATATAATTCAATTTTAAGTTTTGAATAAGACTGAAATAATTATTTCCTCAAGTAGAATATTAAGGCTTTTGGCACAGCCATATTTAAGTTTCTGGGATCAAAATTAAATTTATTGCAAGACATAACTAAGACTTCAAATACTTTTTAACAAAGAAAAAAAATATCCAAAAGACCTTGAACGATAAGACAGAGAGTTCAAACTACTACACTGATGAATCTAGAATATAGTTTAGTTTGCGAGGTGTCCTTTTGTCAAGCTTTTCGCCAAATACAGCATATGGCCAGATAAAGCTTTATAAATGCTTTCTTTATTATCTTTGTTATTAACTAAACCAACGTTATAAAATATATCTTCTACATCAAAAACTGCATACCGATCATTATCTATGTACTTCCCAGCAATTGGAGCTCCAAATTCGTCCATGGAATCACCAGGCTTGTTCATAAAGACTTTTCCAATTACTAAGAATTTAGTTATACCACAATGCAAATGAGTGAAATAGCATAGAACTTCCAAAACAAACCAAACTTTCTGATGCCTTATACTTTTATATATGCTCGCAATAAACATGACATAATAATGACCAGCCCTTGAAGCCAAATTCCTCGTTGATTTGTATAATGATGAAGCATAAACAATAGGATCCAGCCAAAGACAAAAATAAAGCTTGATTTTTCTGTTTTCAACCACATTGCTAGCATTTCTGGATAATCTTGTATAATATGGATTCAAGGCTAACTGCACTTGACTCCCGGGAACACCATGTAATACCTCACGACTATCAGCATCAATGCGCTTCTCTTCTTATTTATAGGCTCCCATAGTTGCGGAGCATCTTTACCGCCTGATGGGATGCGAGACATAAGTACTATTAAAGATATTTGCTACATCAAGTCTTCTTGTATCCTTTTTTAAATGTTCTATTCAATTACTACTATTATAAGTAGTTAGTTTGAATCATAAAGTTGATGTATTATTGATACCCGTTTTTGTTTTTTCTGCAATCAAATTGGAGAACTTTTTGATTGTTCTTTTTGTTGAGCGAGTACTGGAAGCCTTTATGGGGCCCAGCATCATAATTTTCGGTATTAACATGGTGATAATACATGACTTCTCTGACCTCGTCATTCAGAAGCATCTAGGAAAGAGGAGCACCTACTACTAAAACAATTTCCATCTCTTGGCTCGGCGTAAAAAGTTCTGGATTTTTATATCTAGCTGTTTCGCAATAATGACAATTTATTGTTGTAGGGTCCTCCGAGTCAAACAGCTGGCAACCTTGTGAGCAAACCAAATAAAAATTGACAAGCTTGTTTAGAACATAGACTGCGTCGGGTGCATCTAGATCATATAGCATCATTAATAGTAGAAGTTCTCAAATAAGAATTAGCTGGTTATAATCCTTAGAGTGAGAAGAATGAGGTTATAGTGATGCATTGTACCCTTATTACAGTTAGTTATGTTACATGAAGGCTATGATGAAATCGTGTAGCATATTAGCACGAATGTGTTGGATGATCCAATCACGAATCTGTTCTTGAAATTCGAGTTACGTTATTTAATTGAAAAGAAGATCTATTCTCTAAATTTAGTCAAGCATGAATACTATAGATACTTAGCTTGGTGCAATGTTATTACTGTCAAGACTGGTTTGGCCAATCTGTTATAGAATCTGTTACTGATTCCACATTTCCAAAAAATTATAAATACCCTGTTTCTTAATGCTTGTTGAAAAGTTCATCATCTTTTTTGATACAAAATATTATACTCAATAAATATATCTAGTTTTAACTTTATTTTATAGTATCTTTATTCTGTATATATAAACAAAGCTCATTATTAATATTGTTGACCTTTCTTAAAAATCTTCCAACTCCAAATTCTTAAACAAAAACGAAGCGCTTTTATATGCTATCCAATTTGAGTCACAGGCCATTACTTACCGTAACTCCAATTTTTTTCTCATCAAAAACTTTCTTGAGTAAGTATTTGTTGATCAAATAATCTACCATATCTATTTCAACTTGTATGGAAGCTCCATTTAACTCTGCGAATTAGACAAATTTAATTGTAAATACCAGTGAATCTGACATCTCTAGACTATTAATCTACCGTTTGAATAAATTTTTGCAACTGGATATTCATAATCTAGTAAATATGTAGAAATTAGACAATTAAAAGTGTAGAATTCACCCTTTTAACTCCTATGAAAAATAACTTGCTCATCATAATTGATATTTTCATAATTTTCGGTTGCATCCGTTGCGTCGGTATAATTCATCGTTTCAACATACCCTATAGAGTCAGGGATATCCACTGAATCATCATCGCTGTTGTTAGACCCATTATCATTTATGTCGTTGTAATTGATTGGGTTATGTCGAGTTTCATTTTCAAAAGCATTCAGGTTTTAGATAAAATTTTCTGCTGTGCATTTGTTGTTTTTTTGGTGATTTATAAGCTTTTGGATGGAAATACACACGCAACCGCAAATGTAACAAACGTGGTGCATTCTTAGTAAATTTATTAAAAAAGTGATTATAATTTAAAAAGTTGTTTTTATCTTGTTGAAAGAGAACTACACAAGGAAAAAAAATTGTACTTTTTTGTACAAATATCATTAGAACCCCCAATATTCAAAATGTTTCACAAACTCTCTTTATAATCATGCAATTTAGAGCTTTCAAATACAGTAAATATAACATGATGATATTTTTAGAACATACATTTAATTTTATAAAACAGGGCAAACGTACATTTTTGCAATTAATACAGACTGCAGTGGAATTACATACTAAAAAGCTTGATAATCATAAAATAACTTAATTTACAAGTATCACTCACAGAGTTCATGCCACTTGAAATATTAAAGTGCAGCAATAATAAAGAGATACTCAAAGTG
>JAEPRC010001054.1:0-11833 GCA_016758945.1 Mucor plumbeus
TAAGGCGGTGATCAGGTCTGGTGGAGGACCTACTCGTTTTTAAGCTGTTTTCTATATTTAATAAAATCTTATATTTCATCTTTAAACCTCTGTATCTAGTAGTTATACCTACTATTTAATGAAATTCAATACATTGTTTGAAAGCTCTTTACTTACTGTACTAACTGATATAAGCTACTAATCTATGTTTCTAGCACAAGCAGCAAAGCAGGTGAAAACACACAATTTTGCAAAACATTGGTATAGTTTTTCCCCTCACAGTATAAGAAAAAAAAAGTTTTTCGTAAAAATCCCAATCTAGCTCATACACTATTTATGAAGCTATTTCCATTAAAAGCATACAAAAACGCAGCTTTGATGGACTATAACTCGAGATAGTAGCCGTTTGAGCATATAGTTTATAGGCCAAAAATGATTATTTTATTTAGTTTTATCATATTTTATTATAAAATCAATTTTGAAAAATCATGAATTTTTCCCTTGTATACCCTCGTCAAAAATTTGACTTTTTCGAAGAAAGCGAATAACTCTATGAAAAATAGAGCTAGGGTGACAAATAATGCCTCAAATAATAGGTATTTTTTTGCGTTATTTGACTGTAACACTAACTTTAAAGTTTAGCTATAGAAGTATATTTGAAATAACTAAAAACTGATTTTTATGTTTTTGCTTTTTTTACAAAATTTTTGGTAATAAACGTTTTCAATAAATATACTATTAGATACAAAATTAAATTTTATGCTGAGGTTACTTAACAAAGTTAGCCAGATTACTATACATGTTTGCTGTAAATTTTGCATTTTAAAAATTTAGGATCGTTTTTATCCAATTTTTTCATCATCAGAAAATTTTGGATTTAAACTGCCGTCACACCTGAGATGCATGAAAGTTCAAAAAAAAATTCGCCCAAGTTGTTATTTTTTTTGTAATGTAATGGTATGTAGGGGAGGTTTAAATTAGAAAAATTACAGTATTACTGTAGTTTGTGTTTATGTAAAATGCTCCTAGTTAAATGCAGAATGACTATGCCAAAAGAGAAATTATTAGTTAAAATGAAAGTTGATTTTAGATAGTAAACTTATAAAATTAAATACATACATTATTACATTACTACCCTGACGATAGCCCAGCATATTAAATAGAGGATATTCCTGAAGAACTAATTTACAAATAATAAAAAGACATAAATATAAAGTATACATATAAATATAAAAAAGAATAAAAAGTATACCTTGAACCAGTTGGTAAAAGCAGCATCAGTTTAGTATTATTAAAAGCTGGTAATATTTGCATAGAGGATATATAAATCTTACTACAAGACGACGAATTAAGACTCTGCACAAGAAAGATTAATGTTAGACTACTAAATTTTATGCTTGAAAATTCTTGTTATTTATACAACATTTACCTTTGTAACAAATAGAAGACTCAAAGCATAGTGCTTTAAATATATATGCAGTAATATATAAAAAAAAAGAGAGATTTAGAAGAAAGAGGAAAAATTAGCAAGAAGCGAAAATAACTCATTTTATACACTTCCATTGTACGATACGAGATTTTAGTTTCCTTGTATAGAAGTTCCAAAACAAAGCAAATTACATAAAATATTGGCTATTTACTATTTACGTATAAATTTAAGAAAAAAGCCAAAAGGAAAATAAAAATTACCGAAAATTTTTGTAACATAAACTTGTCTATTATTTTAATATATTTACTTTATTTCTAATTATTATCTAATAAAATAAATTGTAATAAATTATAAAAATCAAGGGGTTGTCAATTGGGATATATAATATGTGACTTATAAAATTGACTTTGATTCTATGATTTGGGGAAAAGAGGTTGGTGTTGCTAATTGTAATTGCTATTACTACTATACGATTAATATCTATGATTGGATTATATTGGATTATATAACAATTGATTATACAGTGACCCGCAAAACTGTTTCAATGTTTTGAAAATTTGAACAAAAGTTACCATAACTTTTTCAATTTCAGTCGGAGATACATGAAATTACTATTTTAAGCAATTTAACATATTTTAAGTATTTAGTAAAAGTCCGATTTAAATAATTGTAATTCCGTATATATTATGTAAGTTTAAAAAAGAGTACATCATTGAAAAAGTTTTGCATGAACTATCCAAAAATACTTAAATTTTATTTAAATGCAGCTAATAATCAGTGCCATAACCTTTTACTTTGATGCGAGCTTTGACATGATAAGGCATACTTGAAATAACCTTTTGGCATTCCTCAACTGTCATTTTTTCATACCAAACCTCACGCGTTTTGTCCCAAAGATTATTCATGCCTTTTGGAGGCTTATCATACTCATTCCGGCGGATTTTCAATTGGGTTTAGATCTGGAGATTGTGCTGGCCATGACATAACTTCATATTTTTTTGTTTTGAAGTGGTCTTTCATTAATTTTGAGGTATGTTTAGGATGATTGTCTTGCTAAAGAATGACTTGATCACGATGCCACTTTAATTTTTAGGACATTTCGTCAATACATTTTTCCAAATCGTCGTCAATAATACTTTTGTATAGTTTTGAGTTTATATTGCCTTCAATTTTGCACAACCAGCCGACTCTGGAATAAGAAATTTCACATCAAATCATGATACGGCCGCCTCCATGTTTTCTCGTTTTCTTTGTATGCTTTGGTTGTACCTCCTCGTTGTCTCTTTCCCAGCACCAAACTCAACCATCCAAGTTAAAACAATTTACCCTTAACTCGTCGGTAGAAATAACGCGCTTCCAATCATCTAGAGTCCAAGTAATTCTGTCTTTACACCAGAGGAGACACTCCTTGGCATTATCGTCACTGATGTCTGGCTTTTTTACCTTAGGTAAAGCGCCTAAACCATTATTCATGAGAGTTCTACGTACAGTATCTGCTCTGAAATTAATTTTTAGACTATGTGAGAGCTCTTCTTTGGCTTATATCTCATTACTTAAGCCACCTTTGGCGATTTTTTGTACACAATATCTTTTATTTTCAATAGTTAGTTTCTATGTGCGGCCTCCTTTAGCTTTTTTTCGGTCAGGACAAGCTATTTTTTTAATACGACATACTGTGGCTTTGCTTGAAGTTACTAGCAAGAATTGTAGGATTAAAATTAAAAAACATCTTCTATATTTTTCACATATTTATCTATTTTATAAGGTGTCCAGCTTCAATGTAGAAGTTGTGGGTTGCTAATTTATAATTTTAATGATGTGCGTGCAAAACTGTTTCAATGATGTACTCTTTTTTAAACTTACATAATATATGCGGAATTACAATTATTTAAATCGGGCTTTTACTAAATACTTAAAATATGTTAAATTGCTTAAAATAGTAATTTCATGTATCTCCGACTGAAATTGAAAAAGTTATGGTTACTTTTGTTCAAATTTTCAAAACATTGAAACAGTTTTGCGGGTCACTGTATATAGAAAAAAAATTAAATTAAGTAAACATAATTAAAGCTTAATCCACAATTACCTCCAATATTTCTTTTAGCTTAACACTATATAGTTCTGTTTTAGTGAAGGTATTATGTTCTGAATAATTGATATCGTATTCAAGAGTAGATGATTCAACTGTCAAGAAAAAACTTAGTGTATATTGACAACATGCAAATAATTTATTCTTACTTTCATCCTGGATAGGCGATGCTTCAAAGTTCACATCTTCTTCATCGATTTCCATAATATTACCACCATCACTTTCTTGGTCATTTCCCTGTACACCACCAATGATATTGTTAGTTTCAGTCTTAGGATACGCATGCTTGAAAGTCAGATAGTGTTGATATCGTCTTTTAACTGTTTCAAATCTTAGTATACAATTCGTATAAGCACATTTGTATTTGAGTATAGGGAGGGGTTTTTTCATTTTACAATAAAGGATTGATTAGAAATAATCTTAGACAGTAATTTATATTTATATATTTTATTTTTACAGAAAAAAATAAGTCGTAGTTTTCGATTCTAATTTTGCATAATCCAAAACAAAAAAAAATACTACGCTTCTGATACTTTATTAAAATTAGGAAGAAATTATATTTGCATTGATTTATATACTATATTATAGAAAAATAGAATTTTTTATTTCGGTTTCATATTTGAGAAAACTGGTATTAGTTGGAAAATGAAATATAAAGTAGAATCATTCATTTGATTGAACGTATCTTTTTATAAAACTAAAACAATCTAGCTACCTTATGCCAAACAACAACAACAACAACAACAACAACATTCCATTAACGTTGGATATTCAAGAAGAAGAAATTCCTGTTAATAATTCTGTGGAGTTCATGTCTCTAATTGACCCAGTTGAGTGGGAAGCTTATATGGACGATAAACTGGCCAAGAGACTTCACTTTAAACTAAAGCAATCGCTTAGGTTAAATAACCAACAATTAGATAAAATTTGTTATGAAAAAAATAATATCAAATTGGAGCTTGAAGAAACCAAAAAGATTTACGGACTTAAGATGAAGATTTCCAAGAAAGAGCTTGAGCGTATGGATTTGAGGAGATAATTTCATAAAGAGAAGACCAATATGTCAAGAAGAAGACATGAATTATGTAGACAAAACTACAATTATATTTATGACGAGATTGCTAGCATCAATTCTGAAATTGAATTCTTTACTGATGAGGCCAAAATTACTAGGGAAAAGAGAAAAATAGATTTCGATAAAAAGTACACAATAGTAAACCTTTGAAATTATTGAGTGATTAAATTTAACATCAAGTCAATTTTTAGGTTGCAAGATATTGAAACACAAGAGGATGCCCTTCAAGCAGATCATACGCTGGAAATGGCACACTATACATATGCTACATGGAAAAGGCTTAGACGTAATTAGATGAATAGCAAATAGAAAATTGATTTATTATATAAATTTATTTGAGCAATGAGAAATCATTACAGCTTCTTGTGGCCTTAAACCAATTGTCCTTAATTACTAAACAGGTTACACAAAATGTTAACGTATTTTACAGTATATCATAAAAGTACAATCACCAAACGGCAATACAAATCAACAACCATAGTAATTCTGCTTTAATATTTTTTATAGTATTAAACACTGAGATTTACAATCTGTTTTCTAAGCTTTTAAGTTTCTAAGTTTTTAAGTTTCTTATAGATAAATGCAAAAGAATAACTGGAAAATTAAAGCGTCTCTTAGTTTTCTAATGTTTTCTATTTTACACTCAGGGATACATATATGCAAATTTATTCTTTTCAGAAAACTTAGTTTAAAACCGCGTTCATCATTAAAGCTCCCGTAGTGCAATTTACCTTTCACAAACAACATGTGGAATATAGAAAGTTGTAATTTATAAAATTTTAAAAAATAAAATAAAATATAAAGTATACAGTAGATACGTATATGGAGAAGTTGCAAAAGTTTGACAATTTCGACTTTTAAATTCAATGAATGAAAAATCTTTAATTTTCTAATTTAAACAAAAAGAAAACATTCGTATTCTTAATATTTCCTATCCTTTCTTTCGAGGTTGAGACATGAGATTCATGCAATAAAAAGAAAAATCTCTAGTAATAAAAGTAATCAGGCAATACAAATAAAGATTGCTTATAAAAACAGTCATTTAAAGTTAAAAACTTTCTTATATAAGAGAACAATGTCCGAATCTTTTGCATATCCTATAACCCTTTTTTATTCATAAACCAGTGTTTTAAATGCTATGCCAAGCAACGAAATAAACAACGCATATATAGATCAAATCCGTAAATCGCTTGCCCAAAATACTAATTCTCTTCAAGCAGTTGATGATCATCTAATTGAATTAGCCAAGATGTTGATTCCCCTTTTTCCTCAATCATCCTCTGTTGATCGTAACTCAAATCCTATTGACGACTTATATGAAGAAAGTATTATTTACTTAATGCTAAATGTTAACCTGTCTAATATAATAACAAAATGCATAAAAAACAGTTAGATCTAACTCATCAGGTATTGCTCATGTGTCTCAACCAGATTTCTATGGTCCTCGTAATCTTGAAGAACTCTTGGGTAACTGTATCGAGCGATATGAGGCTTTCAAAACAAAAAAGTCGCCAACTCCATCAAACAAGCTTAAGTTGGAGTGCTTATCTCGTTTTCTATTGCAAGAAAAAAACATATACGAAGAAGCAATGGTAACACAAGACTATATAGTCTGGAAAGCAGTTGCAAGAGCAAGGACAAACCGCATCTTGAATGATAAACCAGAGCTTCGTGGCAAAACTTGGCCTACAATTATAAAAGGAAACCCGTTACTACGCTTGCAAATGGTCTTATGTCTGGAAGCCGATTTACGCACTTTCCAAATACACCGATGTATAAACTCTTGGGCCAGTGAGAAGTTACTTTGGGAGAGCTTTAGGAATAAAAGCACGCAACACAATGCAAAATTAAGACGAGATGCTGTACGTGCTACTACTGATGTAGATGGTGGTGAGTTCAATAATTTTTCCTCTGAACATGCTAATAATGATATTGCTCCTGAAGATGTTGCTGATGTTGCTATTGCTAATGTTGCTGTTGCGGGCGGTCTTGCTGAAGTTGCTAGCACTGGAGGTGATATTGCTTTTAATGAAGAAACTCTGGATAAATTTGAATATGACTTCCAAGGCAATAATGAGTATTATAATGATAGTGAAGAAGGGAACGATTATCAGTATTCAGAGGAAGAAAATCTTGAAGTTGAAATAGATAATCATAGAGATCAGATGCAATCTGCAATTGAAGACAATGAGTGAGTAAATATATTATATTTCTAGAATGATTTGGCTAATGTTTTTACATATATATATAGTTGTGAGTCTGGGGCTTCAGAAAATAGTATACAAGACGAGAAAAACCTACCTTCGTCTTCTAAGAAGAACAGCCAAATTGTTATGGAACGTCGCTGCTCAAAGAGAAAGGTAGTATCCACTGTTGAGGAGGATAAAGATAGTTATAAAGTGTTCAAACCAACTAAAGCAGTAACTAAAGCAAACCAAGTAAGCCGATCAAATAGTCAACCGAAAACAACCAAAAAGAGAAATAGCAGAAAAAAAAATAAAGCAATCAAAACCTTAAAACCTCATCTTTTAAATTTGCATATTGAGGAATTATCATGTAAAACTAGAATAAACACTAATATGTATGCTATAAAATAAAAATTAAATTTACTTTGACAATTCATTTACTTTCATTTAACCTAAAATTCGTTGCCTTTCATACTGCTACATGTACTATTTTAATAGTTAAGGTCAACTGGTTTACACCAAAAACAAGCCGCGTAAATGTAATCTTGTGAGGAAATGTATGTAGTAATCACACTTTTAGTATATATTTTCATAAGATACAGAAAACTTTAAAGTGCACAGCATCAACTTTTTATAATCACAGAAAATAAAAGCCTGATTGAAATAATGCTGCATTACAACACATCTTTTTGTGAAGCCATAAGTAATGCTTGAAATACCAATGCGATGAAAACAAAAAGTAGAGAAAGGTGACCAAAATCATATGGAACAAGTTTAATTACTTAACCATGTTGTTGTTTTTATAAATCCAAGTACGTAAAAATACATTGGAGCTGAAAACTGGAAAATGAATTCAGTAAATCATGATTTTTCTCTTGTTCACAACCGACACTATAAAAATAAAATCAGCAAAGAATACTCAACACCTTCGCGAAAAATAACACTATTAATGCAAGCAATATCTTTTTAAAAAGCTAACGATAGGTTGCACTTATTGCAATTACTTTATTTATATTGTTTTATTCAATTTTTTTAATTATTTAGCAAGAAAAATAATCCTGTATTTACTGCACATTTTAGTTTTTTTTTTTTTTTCCAACCCAACTATTTCTTGGAAAATAGCAATTCTCTAATGGATTGTAACATGACGTTATTACAACTGCTGCCATTATTTTGACTGGTCCATAAGTTTTGTTTTTAAAAGTTCTATGGAAGATTTAGAGACTTTTATTATAAAAGACCCTTGCAATCAGTTAATTCTCTTTCTTTTTGTGTTTATATATTTAAAAACTTGTATTCTCTTTCGATTAACTCAATAATTTTAGAGCTGGTATTGTCACAAAGGTTTTCAAGCATATCTTTTGTTGGCTTTTATTATATTTCATAGTTTCAATGGCGGTGTATAGAGGCAATTACTGTATATTGCGTGAGTAATAAAAGAGACTGAGGTGTGCTGTATCACTAACAATTAAATCTAGTTTATTTTATATAATCAGCTTGCTATTTGGGGTTTGAGCTCAAACGTATTTCATAGGTATGTATAGATGATTATATATTGTAAATTTTGTTATTATATTTTACTATACAGTAGATGCAAATATATGTATTGGTCAGGCAAGTATTAGTCTAGCAGTAGCTATCAGAAATTAATAAATACTAATAAACATGATTTTTTAGCATACAATCTGAGGCTTTTACTTTCCACTATTGTATTTTTTGTATCGTAAGTATATATATATACTTATATATATAGCAAAATAAATTATAGACATTATTAACATTTTTGAATCTTAAATACATAGTATGTTTTACTGCTACTGTACTTTTATGTTAGCTTTTTTTTGGTATCAGCATTGTTAAAATTTTACTTTCATGCTGTCTACCCTATCATTCTTCTTAACAATTGGTCGTATTACATTTTAATTAAATGGACAGCATATAATTTTATTCCAATATCAAATAAACTGTTTTTATATAGAATATTCATATATTCGATTCTAAAAAATTTATATATACCGAGAATAATGGAAGCCCAAAACTCAAAACCTAAACTTAAAACGTAAACCTAAAACGATACAAAATAAGGTTTATGCTTGCATTAATTGCATAAGCGTGAACAGCTCTCTAGCAAAAAAAGCTTGCGTATTTTGCATTTGCGTGAATATTACTTTAATAAAGTTGCCTGCAGAATCATCTAGCGCGTGCATAATTATCAATTATTATTTTGCCTGCAATAATTGCAATAATATGCAGATTTTTGGTTTCTCAGTGCTTTTATTTTGCACGCATCTGGCAGTGAAAATCATGCATTAATTGCACGCGCTTGAGGTTTTTGGGGAAATAATTGCACAGATTTCCTACATAGTGTAAGTAAGAATGTAATGGATCAAATCATTACATAAATATTCATCTAAAAAAAAAAAAAAAAAAAAAATATTGGAAAGAGTGTGAGAATAGTACAAAAAAAGAAAATAGGGGGGAAACAACAAACATTGTGTGCTAAAAATTACTGCTTGAGCGCTCACTTAATTTTGGTTACTACTGCAAAAATATTTTGAAGGCGTATTAGGGTTCCATAAGACGTCCACAGACTGCCTAAAGCTGTAGTGATCAGACATTAAAATAAATTTGTTATATATTTTTTTGTGTCTAATGAAAATATCAGAGGTTTCTTGGTTTAGTGGTATAATTCTCGCTTAGGGTGCGAGAGGTCCCGGGTTCGATTCCCGGAGAAGCCCTGTTACTTTTTTGTTTTTTATTTTTAAAATAGTGTGTGTAGACATACTGACAGTTGAACTTGTAGTAAAAGAGTTAAAAATGAATAGAATATTGTCAATGCAGTAATATCTATTAAATGAGCACTAGGTTTTAAGTTGTCCAACTAAAGTAAATGTTTTATATAATTTATATAAAACGAAATGAATAAAAGAAAAATAGAAAAGGTACAATGAAATATATATTATAATAGTTCAAGGGATCTTGTAGTAAAATAAAAAGATGAAAATAAAATGTTAATAAGATGATATTAAAGTGAAAAATAAGATGAGATATAAGATGATCTTAATTACTTTAGCTATTGTTTTATGTTATCTATACTAATTAATGTTCTGTTAAAAGGTCTTTGGTAAAATGAACAAAAATGAAATAAAATGGGATGTTTATATTATCATCCATGTAAGATGAGAAAAGATCCCTTGAACTATTATAATATATATTTCATTGTACCTTTTCTATTTTTCTTTTATTCATTTCGTTTTATATAAATTATATAAAACATTTACTTTAGTTGGACAACTTAAAACCTAGTGCTCATTTAATAGATATTACTGCATTGACAATATTCTATTCATTTTTAATTCTTTTACTACGATCCTACTTTTTCATCCCGTTACTACTAGTTAAACTGTAACACTACTTATGACGGGTTAATCTTTTTTTTTTTTTTTTATTTTTTTTTTAGAAATCTCATAAAAATTTCATCGCCTACAAATTCATATCTAAAAAATCCTTTGAAAAGTCATCAAAATTTCTTGTAATTTACAACCCTACTACTCTCAAGATGGTATAATTTCAAGGCATAATTTTGCTAAAGCTTGTTATAAATTGAGGGACATAGTAACGATAATAAATTTACATTTCAGTTTTTATTTGTTTGATTATGAACTTTCAGAGTCGCATGAAAAACTTCGAAAACTACACAGTCTAATCGGAGGTCTTGATTAGAAAAGTTAGTCAAGAAGTAGCAACGGTAGTATTATGCCATCTGTGCGTATTCAAGAGAATGCGCTTTCGAACATAAAAATAGAAACAAAGCATACCATAAAAGAGATCTATAGAGGTATTATTATATAAATTCAATCATTTTTTTCTTGTCTTTTTTGTAAATGTTGGTCAAATCCTTTGAGGGCGAGCGCAACTTTCTATCAAAGATGTAATTGGTGTCTCTGTTTGAAGTCAACAAAGGTGTGCCTATAATCTCTTTCATGAATGGTAGGATACGGGAAATGAACGTTTTCCCGCATATTCTTGAGTTAAATTTAGCTAATTCATTTCTTCTTTACCTTTTCTCTATTCTTTTTTACTCACTATTTTTGAGATATAAAAATATAATGCCTGCTCACGAAAACAACAAGGTTATTTCACTTGAACATCCCTCTGGTTCAAAGGCTGAAATTGCTCTTTTTGGTAAACTTGTTTCCACGCGTTATCATCACATCGACTGATTTTAATTTTTATCGCTGTAGGTGCCACTCTTACTAGTTGGATTGTTGATGATATAGAACGTATTTTTGTCAGGTAAGGAAGAATGGAGATATAAAATCTTATATAGGGAGATGGGTGTGTGTGTGTGTGTGCGCGCGCGTTTGTGTGCGTTTGTGTGCATCGGACTGATGGTGAATTTTATGCTGACTGAAATTGTAGTAAGCAAGCCAAACGTGATGGTAGCAAAGCTATTCGTGGTGGCATCCCAATTTGTTTTCCTATTTTCGGTACCAAGGAAAAGATTGCCCTTCCTCAACATGGTAAAATATAATTGCCTGAATAAGGCTATGCATTGTACTAAATATTTATAAAAAGGATTTGCTCGTAATAATTATTGGGAGTACCTTGGCATTGTCAATGATAATGATGAAGTTTCTGTTCGTTTTGGATTGAAGGATACTCAAATCCCTCAAGAGGCTAGAAGCGCATGGCCTCATTCTTTTCGTTTGACTTATACTGTCAGTTTAACTGCTAAATCCATAAAAACCTTCCTCAATGTAAAGAATGAGGATGAAGATACTTTTGAATTTAATACACTTCTTCATACTTATTTCAGTGTTCCTGTAAGTAATTCATAATAATAATTTTTTGTAAGGAAGTAAATAGTAACATTTTAGTAATAATCAGGATGTTACCAAATCTGCTGTTAAAGGGTTGGCTTTTTGCGAATACATTGATAAGGTTGACTCAATCGGTAGATAACTTTGTTGCACAAAATATAAAAATAAAATATTTTAGAGTTATATTTAAAAGAAGGGTACTTTTTGATCAAAAACTGCTAAAACAGAATATTGAATTTTACTATAAGTTTT
>JAEPRC010001055.1:0-11799 GCA_016758945.1 Mucor plumbeus
ATACGAAATCCATTTTAACATATGGAATGTAACTTTCTTTAAGTGTATATACATATTATATACAGCGTTGATGAAATTCTGCAAATATTAGACTGTAACTTTAACCAAACTAAATAAATTTTGTAAAGTGAATATATTGTTTTTTTTGATTAAAAAGCAATTAAGAACTATGGAATGTAGTTGTTTAGTTTCTACAATAAAAAAATATAAAAAAACTTCTTTTTATTGTTAGAAAATGCTCCGTAAAGGAACAAATTCAATAATAACAAAGGCCAAATCTCAGTACATCGTAGCAACAAAGGATACTCTAGCACTTACAATACCCCGCTTATTTCATGTCGTCTGCATACAATCTATCATTTTGATGTATTAGCATTATCATTATTAGAATAAAATTCGTTATGAGAAAAAACGCGAAATTGGTAATTTTAAAATTTGCACTTATTTATTTTTTTTACGAAGAATTATTATAAAGTTTTATCTTCCCAATATAATCTTAATATAAAACAATTTTTGCAGCGAATATTATTGTAGTTTATACCTTATTTTACACCTTTTTTTTTCCCGTAGTGTATGCTTCTCTATTATAAGGTTAGCTATAGAAATATTTTCTGTTTGAATTTCTAAGACTAGTAACTTTTGTAAAGCTTATCAAAGTTTACCCAAGTGTGGGATGTTTGTTATCTACAAAAGTCCATAGTACATATTTAGGAAGGCTTACAGTTGCGAAACAGTCTAAATAAAAAAGAATAAAGGAATTTTGTATGAACCAAGAATTTATTTTAATTTACAAGAACATAGTAACATAAACTACCAAAGTAGCAAATGATAAGATATAGCCACTTGCTGTGGACTTTGTCATGGAAGAACCAGACTTAACCTTCACTTTCTTATCTTTGGTAATTGAAGAAGCTTTGGCATTGCCAGCAGATGATGATGCGGGAGTAGCAGGAAGTTGCATGCTCAATCTTGGTACACCAGCGACATTTGAAGCAGCATTAATATTAATAACAGGAGCAACAGCTGCGTCAACGTTGGTAATGGTGTGGGGCTTGTCATCATAATTACACTCAGCAGCAGTAAAAAATTTGTAACCTTTCTGTTTCAACAACCTAATAACTTCGGGAACTTGATCTACGGATTGCTTGTATAAATCTAAGAAAATAATATTGAGTAACCAATGTTCAACTTTAATCTCAATATATTACCATGCTGTAAACTAATGAATCCAGGGTCTTCATGAAGGTTTAAGCCGGTATCGTTGCCTTGAACGGCCATTTTAAAAGAGCCTTGAATCAATGTAGAAACATTACGCAACATATAAACATCATAATCAGTAGGATCGACATTCCAGAGTAAGACCTTGTAGCCCATACTTTTCAAGAGAGCCTTGACTCGTACATCAGCCTCACCAAAAGGAGGACGAATATAGTGAGGTTTAATACCAATCACCTTTTCAATAGCCTCTTCCGTTGCCTTGACTTCATAAATAATTTCTTCATTAGTCAAGCTCATTAAATGAGGATGTGAGTAAGTATGAGATGCAATTTGATGACCTGATTCGTAGGCTCGTTTCAAAACTTCAGGATATTGTTCTACGTGAGCACCCATAACGCAAAAGGTAGCCTTAACATTCTCCCTGTCAAGAATATCCAATAATTCGTTAGTATAATTGCTTGGTCCATCGTCAAAAGTGAGTGCCCAATTATGATCTTGTGGACAACCATATATATCGTCAGGTGATGGAGTATTTCCACAACTTTCAAAGCATGGATCATTGTCTATACCATCACATTTAGATTCAGGACACACACCTGAACCAACAGCACGGATAGGATTCATTGGAACTGAACTCATATCAACATATTTGAGCCATTCAACATTTTGAGGTGTTTTGACGTCATTATAGTCAACTTGACCTTGGACCATAGCTGACATCAAAGCCAAAACGAACGCACTGGAGAGAAATGTCTTCATAACCATAATACTTATATAAACTTTATAAAATTAGAAATGATTGTGTTGAAGTAATAATATTAATAGTATGCCTTTTATATTAATCCATCTTCAATCGTATTTGTTTAAGTACTGATATCATGTATAGCTATTATTTCAATTTTTTCTTTACCTTTGTTATCAAAGTTTATTTTTAGGAAATTTTTAAGCTTTTTGTATAATACTGATTTACCTTTTTATGGTTTGATATGAAACAAAATTGGAGTAAACCAGAATTTCAAGTTAAAACCAATATAGGTCAAACTCATGTATGTTTTTGTTCCGAACAATTGTGTCTTTAGAAATCAAATGAAATGAGATAATTCTATAAAAAAAAAAAAAGAATATTTCAGGTTACACTATTATTTCAACTGATTTAGATTGGCTGTTATAAATGCTTTATAACAATTTAATTGACTTGAAACTCCTTATCCATCAACCACAACGCATGGTTTGATAACAAAAAAACGTTGAATCACCTAACCTTTATTTATGCTGGGTACATTTGCTTCAATAGAAAAAAAGGTGATCGGTCAAGGCACCTGTGTTGCTTACAAAACCTACTCGAAATCACATGGACAACTTGTATTTCAACATTTTAAACGAGAATTATGGGCTTTAAAAGAACTGGAAGTTGTTACCAAAGAAGATTCGGTTCAAAACCACGTAACTATAAAATAAAATAAAATAAAATAAAATAAAAAAGTAAAGTTATACGTGAATTCTAACTGATATACTGGTAGATTGTACAACTTATGGATAATCAAGAATCAGTAAACAGTTACCATTTGATATTTCCCTTTTATAAAGAGACGTTGATGATGCAAATGGACAATTCCAAGAAACCACAATTAGCAAAAGATTTCTTACGACAAATTTCAAAAGGACTAAATTATATTCATCAACGAGGTGTTATTCATTGTGACCTAAGCCCAAGTAATATATTGATAGATGATACATCAGGTTGCATGTTTATATGCGATTTTGGATGTGCTCATTTAGACTCAGACACCAATGTTGAGAAATCCATCGCATATGAAGAGATCGGAACAAGGTACATATATATATATATCTTAGTATAAATGCACTGAACACAATTAATTGGCAAATAGATATTATAAGGCACCAGAGCATTTATTTGGTTCTAAAATATACAAACCGTCTACGGATGTCTGGTCACTGGGTACCATTTTCTTGGAATTATTGATAGGATACCCAATTTTTAATGGCGAGAGCGATATTGAGCAAATAGGTAAATTTGTTTTTCGACTAGGAAAGCCTTCTTCTCAAGTACAGGATGAGGTGAGGTTTACAATTGTAACTTTAATGATATCATATATTGTTTGTTGATTGGAATTTATTTAGGAAATGAAAAACTACCCGGATACCAATAAGTTGGTCTTTTTTGATGATAATGACTATGATATTGAAGAATATTCAGATGAGGAAGACAATTTTACAAATACCAGATTATCACTTGCTAATATTCTTGGGAAAGAAAGTGTCTCTAGCAATGATCGGGAAATTGTTCAGAGAATCTTGACATGGTCAATAAAAGAAAGACTAACTATCCCTCAATTACATGAATTACTATATTTATAGAATCTTTTCCTATATATTTCTCAAAGTATACAATAAAACCTCTTTTTTTATTTAAGTAATGGTATATTTTCTAGTTTCAATCAATTAGTGATCGTTTTTGTGCATTTTTTTTTTTTTGTTTTTTTAAAAAAAAAGAAGATTATTATCGTCTTGCTGCATAATTCCTGATTTGTTCAGACTTACTTAATGCTCTATATCAACAAACAAAAGTATTGATCAGTAATTGATTATATTAAAAGCATGCTCCTAACTTACCTTTTTCTCTTAAGTTTAGGTTGTGCTAAACGATTGTCATTAATATTCACAGGAGTAGGTACAATTTCATCCAATTCATCTTCATCATCCGAACGAACATCAGTAATTCTAGTATTACTAATCAATCTATAAACCACTTTGCAAATCATTAGAGTCCAAAATATAATTAAGGCATAAAGGCCAAACATTAAAGCCAAAATAATATATTTGACAAAATGAGGAAACCAGAATCCATTTATAGGGTCTAATTTAAATTGAGGGACGTAAAGCTCTGTTTCTGAGTATGTTGAATAAATGATACGCCCATAATAATATACACGAGTATACATCCACGAAACAACCATCGCTAAAAATGTTGCATCGCAAATAACACCATAATCAAGATAATGCAATGTCTTTGCCAGCTGAATAAGACATTGGTTACGACTTGACTCTATACCATTGAAATAATTTTATATTACTTACACACAAAAGAACATCTGGTAAATCCATACTAACAAACACAGCATTGCCGACACCTGTGAAATTGCAAAAATAACTCAAACTTATCAGCAACAAAGTATTAATGTGATGAATCATATATTCTGCGTAGTCCTTTCTAGGTGCTTCTATTTGAAGTACAAAAGGTTGCTGAATCCAGAAAGCAAATTGAAGTAAATAATAGCACTTGAAGTAACTCTTCAGCTCCCAAACTGGATAATTGCGCCAAAAATAAGAAGTATCATTCCATGTGAGTGAATTATAAAATATGGCCTTTTAAATCATATTTCTGGTCAGTAAATAAGCCCTTACATTTATAAAGCAAAAAAACTTACCAAACCGCTACAGAAACTGATGGAATAATAGATAACTAGCCAGCTTTGTTCCGCAAATCTAAGCTTCTTTTTCTGAGGAACTTTAAAATGCACAGACAGTGGTTTCAATACATACTCCATAGCAGTCGCTCGTAGAACGGTAAAGACCAGAAAATAAAAGAACAAAAACGCAAAATCCCATAGACACTTTTTGTATAACCCATTTGATAATCTACCAGATATAAAAATAAATTTATCACATATCTCAAGATGGAGGAAATGTCCCACAAGAATAGGAAGAATGATTTTCAATGGTATATCTGTAATACGTACATTTAAGAATTTTCCTGTCAAAAATTTATTTAGAGGATTTTTTCTTACCAATCTGATGCCTGTTGAAGTATTCTGATAATTTTCTATCTTTTATCGTGTAATTGTCTGGCATATCTTATTTAATATTTATATATTTTATCAAAGATAAAGAGAGAAAGTAAGTAATGAATTAGATGTCAAATTTTCGAATGATTTTTTAACAGGCCGCCATGTGTCAAAACTTACGATAAATCCCCATTACAATCAAAGTCAATCTTTTGAGATTATTATTGGGTTTATAATATAAGCATGGTGTCTTAATTTTCAAACATAATGTAGACTATAACTTCTACATTTTCCATCTAGTAAATTACCTGTGATGCACATCATGGAAACGGAGTTTTTAACATTTCAGTAGGTTTACATTATATAAAAAGAGAATGCATATAGCAATATTGACATTGAATAGGCATAATATGCTTTTTATTTACATTGCATAGTAGTTTGATTATATAGTTGAGTAAAATGTTTGCTTTGGTTTGAATTTTTTAAAATTTTACGGTAGTGCATATCGTAAATCTTTTGTAAAAGGTCAGCAATATTCTAAAATAAGTCATTCTATTTTCTCAGATTAGATTTGGCTCTTTCAATGTTATCAAAAAAAGAATAATTGTACTTTTTCTTCAAAAACAATTGAAATGAGTTTTGCATAAATTCAAACACATAAAAAGAAATTATAAATAAGGGCGGTATTAATACATTTATCATAATTCAATTGAGTGTCTATCTCGGGATGTCAAAAAGTCAAATGTTTTTGAAACAGATTGTTCAGTTCCCCCAAATACCCAGAAGTTGCCCCTTTTAACTATGTTTAATAAATAATCGCATCATTTGTTGTATAGGTAGAAAATGTATTAAAGCTTACTCTGATTTTATGTGATAAAGATTTCCGCAATGAATACGTTTTTATTCAATAACTTTTATCTAAATTTTGTTTGATATCTGCGTTCAAAGCCGCTTCATGTATTAAAAGACACCCTTGGCATAAAAAAAATCGGCTGTTCGAACAAAAGTTTATTATTATGGACATTCCCTGATAGATACTGTATTTGGTTCATGATAACAGAATGCTTATCAATTCACAGAAACATGCTTATTTTTGTCATATCATTTCAGTTATTAAAAAAAAAGCTCTCTATCAATCTAATCGTAGTTTATTTGTTTATATAAAAACTTTATACGCAAGCTATGACAGATCAAATTAAACACTCAATTCCGTAGTCTGATTTCATAAATTGTATAAAAATGCCACGTTTTTCCAAATTTCCCGAATCGTATGACAAGTTAACCCAATACATTTCATTCAGATGTAATATTGGCCCCAACAACCAATTAAATATAACCTAGTTTTAAGGATGTTGGGCACTCAAGTGTTGATCGAAATGTACCTAAAATCATGCACTATTTTGGGTTACACATAAATTCTAAATAACCATGGCAATGAAACTGTAAAACGATAGAACCAAATATAGGACAATTTCATGGTGTCAGGAAGAGTCAAGAAATACGAATAATTACACACTAATTGCTATAGTTATGAAACAACATAGTATATAATTGATTTAAATTATTAGATTTATAGAATTATTGTAGCAAATGTTTCTGCTGTGTAGATTATAGCAAATAAATGCCTCTTCTTTGAATGAGTCAGTACATTAGCTATATAACTGATAAGCAATCCGAAAAAAATAAGGTCGAGAAATAGCCCCAACATCAGTGGTTTTCAACGGAATCTTAAACCTGAAACTGTTAAATATAAAATTTACATGTTAACTCATTTTATATATTCCTCTTCTAAACTTTACGTTTGTTAATATTCAATAGAAACAAGTATTTGTAACATAAAATGACCGACTTTACAGATTCCCTTATCAAAAACATTGGAGTTCATTCATCATCTCCTGTCATGACATCTGTCAATATGGGCCAATTGGGTGAAAAGCTTCTTCAAGCTCGTACCTCAACTCTTGCTTCCTTATCTCAAGCCTTATCAAAGATGTCTGATGCTACTGTAGCTAATGAGGCAACAATGCAACTTCCTGCTTCTGAAAAGACTGCAAGTCGACTCGAAATCAATGTAGTTGAAGCTCGTAATTTAACAATTGCTGATGCTTGTAAAGCTGATACATACTGTATTGTTCATTATGAAGGCAATGTTACATCTACACTTGATAAAACAGAGGATGGAATCTTGCCCAGTACACCTTTAGTCATTGAATCTCAAGTAGATAGCGGTGCATTTAGAGCATTCGAAATCATGATGAACGCTAGTTCTCCTAAATGGATGCATCGTGTTAATTTGTAAGTAGTATTTAATATAAATTATGCAGCATTCTCATGTTTAGTATTAATTTGATAGTGATGTTACTAACGGTAATAAAGAAATTAATGTCTTTGTATATGATCGTGGTAACAAATTGCCCAATGGTGAAGATCGTTTCTTGGGAATGTCAAGTATTGTCCCCAACTTGGTTAACAAAAAAACTGTTGAATTGATCTTTCCTCTTCATGGTCGTCCTGATGATAATCAAGAAGTTACAGGTGATGTTCGTCTTCAAGTTACTTATAGCAATACTAAAAAGGTAGTATTGAATTAATTTGATATGGTTTTGATTATTTTTGTAACCCTTAATTCTAGATTAATCTTAAACCAGAAGATTTCCGTATTATTCGTATAATTGGACAAGGTTCAGTTGGTAAGGTTTATGAGGTTATCAAGCGTGATTCTGGCCGTACCTACGCCATGAAAGTTCTTTCAAAGCGTCTTTTGTTGGCCGAAAATGAAGTCGACGCTGCTTTCAATGAGCGCAATGTACTTGTTCAGTCTCTTACTAGTCCTTTTATTGCCAATCTCAAGTATAGTTTTCAAACTACTAATCATCTCTTCTTAATTATGGATTACTTCCCTGGTGGTGAACTATTCGATTTCTTGGAGCGTGAGCGTTGTTTAAGCGAGAAGCGTTGTCAATTCATTGCTGCTGAAATTGTTTGTGCCCTTGATAATATTCATGCTCACAATATCATTTATCGTAATCTTAAGCCTGAAAGTATTTTACTTGATGCTCATGGACATATTGCCTTAACTGATTTTGGTTTATGCAAACAATTGAAGAATAAGACGGATTTGATTCTAGGTGTTCCTCAAGTTATTACACAAGAATATCTTTCTCCTGAAATGGTAATGCAAAAGCCTTATGGTATGGCTTCTGACTGGTGGAGTCTCGGTGTCTTAATGTTTGAGCTTTTGACCGGATCTCCTCCTTTCCACTCTATTGAAGAAGGTGAATTGTTTAGACAAATTCTTGAAGCTCCTATTAAGTTCCCTGCTGGCGGTTGTATCACAGAAGAAGCCAAAGCTTTCATCCATCAATTGCTTGAACGAGATCCTACTAGGCGTTTAGGTTCTAATGGTGGGATTGCTCAAATTAAGGCGCATGCGTTCTTTAAAGATTTGAATTGGGATGTCGTATATAAAAAGCAAATGCAACTTCCTTTTGTTCCCGAAATTGAAGAACAACTTCGTGAAGAAGCGATTGCTGCTGTGGCTGCTATTAAAATCCCAATGGTCGAAACTAAACCTACTAATGCTAACATTATGCCTGCTGCTGACCAATCCAAGTTTAAAGGATTCAGTTATATTCGCGAAGATATAATGGCAAAAAAGGGTGTGCATCGTCTTGGTGTAAATCCTGAAGATGAGGATCCTGAAGTTGATTTCTGGTTTAGACAGTAAAGCCGCTTTCACATTTGCCTCATATATAACTTTGTACATAATTAATTCATCTCTTTCACTTACTACTCACTCTATCGCAATTACACAAACATAGCAAAAATATAATAAAAAAAATTTGTTCAGATACCAAAAATTCGCTATTTTTTTTTTTTTTTTTTTTTTTTTGTTTATAAAATCTGTTTCTGCTCTAAAATGATCGCATGATTTTGGAATAATAGAGACACAAATAATCATAATTTTTTATGATAATTTTTAATGTAGTATATTCCCCCAAATTCTTCTTTTTATTGCAAGATTTTAATTTCATTATATTTGCTTGTAATATTAATGCGATAAAATTTAATTTTGTCTGCAGTGAATGCTAAAAATAACCTGAAATATTATCTAGCATTACACTCAGACAATGTGACACAAACTGGCGCACGGAAGATTTGGCATTGTCAGTGTGTAGTTTATAAGAACCGAGACATTTGGCGAGCAATATTCCGATATAATCATATGAAGGAAAGGTATTGTGTTTGTGAAACTAAGCAGTTTGTTGCATATTTAATAAAGCAATATTATAATTTCATTGGCCATTACTACATGGGTTGGTCATCTTTCCCACAAAACTTCTATCAAAAGGAATTAGGGAATCAGAGGGAAGATTCTCCGACGCAATTGTCGTCATTGTAAAATGACACCAGATGAGATTATTTCATGCCTTTCATCCATTTCTAGTTTGCATAATTTCAAAATGTCGAAAAAATCAAATACTAATGAACACGTACCGACAGTATCAATTAATAATGTACCAATTATGAGTGCAATCCCGTTGACAACAGAAGAACCAGTTCGTAGACCTTGGTTAAAAACAGAACTCGAAGAATTAAACAATGATTCAGCGACATATCCTGAAGATGAAAATATAGCTGACGAAGATGATGATACATCAGATGCATCTGACTCAGCAGACAGCGATGAAGATTCAATCACTGGTCAAAACAAGATTAAAAATATCATTGCTGCTGAAAAAGAAGAAGAAAATGATGCCGAAGAATCAGTAGTTACCAAACAAGAGTCTCCAAAACAAGAAGACTTTAGCGGAGGTGACATGATGGCCTGTTTATCTCGTGAGATGACAGACTACCAAGAAAAACAAGATATCATGACAAACGAATACGAAAAGAAAGTGCTTCAAGCAGAGTCAGAGGATGAATTATTGCAGGAATCTGATCCCGATTTATCACGTCGAACTGAAAGTAATAGACATATTCCTTACGAAGATATAGCTAAACCGCCTCAACGTTCAGATACCATACACGGCCAAAACGATCAAATTCACAGAGATCTGCTCGTTTTTTCCGAGAATCCTACTGCCATTGAAGAACCCACAAAATTGTCTGTTGTACAGTATTACGGAGCGGGTAAAAGTGGTGTACTGCCAGCTGCATATCGTTCCAAGCGCAAGCCAAAATCCTATTTGGTAGCCTGTGATTTTAGTAAGGAAAGTTTATATGCAATTGAATGGACTATGGGAACAATGATGCGTGATGGTGATGAGCTACATATAGCAACTGTTGCTAATCGAGATGATAATCCGGATGTAGTAAAGGCAACAGGGCTAGATCCCACGGGGGAGGTGAGCACATAGAACAATGTTAATGGTTTTATTTATTGATGTACATTACAATATTTTCTCTTAGTTGCATGCGACTTCAGATGCTCTAATCAAAGAGGCTAAAAAGCTTTTGGGACAAATGATGTTGTTCAATATCAAGTTGGTAACTCATGCAATGATTGGTCGTGTCAAAGATGTTTTGAAATCCTTGGTAATATATAGTTTCTTTTATTGCTCATGTAGAGCAGTCTGTTCGTTATCTAATAATTACTTATGAATATAGACTCGAGAGCATAATTATACAATGTTAATTTGTGGTAGTCGTGGAAGAGGCTCTGTGAGAACGTATGTATAAAATGCCAAATTAAATACAAATTTTGAGTTCTAAATTACGGGAAAATAGATTGCTGATGGGCTCTGTGTCTACTTATCTGGTTCATAAGTCGATAATCCCGGTTGCAGTTATTCGTAGACAAAAGAAAAAGAAGAGAGTCAAGCATCAACCAGTAGAGGCACATTCACTGAGTGAAAGTAAGTTGATCCATTTATTATGCTAAAGCACTTATTAATAATATTTTATTTGAAAAAAAAAAGGTGTAAAATCAGGCCATTTACACGTGGATGAATTGAGCTAATTATTGTATTAATAAATAATGAACTTACCGTACATTACTTGTTCTTTTCATTCAAGATGCTCTTATAGCTAATTGTTTGACATATAATTTTTGGTGACAAAAACATAAATCCAGTGTATGCAAGTTCCTTGATCTTGTTATTCTTTAATTTTTTGGGATTATATGAGTGACATTATGTGCTAAATAGCATCATAATACATATGACATTATGTTTTGTTTGTCTGTAGTCTCAGGCTTTGATTTTTAGAACAAGTCATGCCAGTATTCTCATAATTTACAGGAGAAATGCGCATTTGGCAGCCATTTAGGAATGCGATGGTTTATTAAAAGTACAGATTCCTAAAAGCGGCTTTCACTATGCTGTATAGGAGTATATCTACAATAAGCAATGTTTTAACTAGACTATCCAAATAGCCCTGTATAGGAGAATTTGATAATACATTGGACTTAGTATTGATTTATTGCAAAAAAAAAAAACAAAATACTAGATCAGATCCAGAAAGCTTGAAACCATTGTCTTAAAATGCACTTTTTTCTAGATAATTTTTGAGTGACATCTGTTTTTAAACAAATAATGCAATCAAAACTCTTCATCGACAATATGCACATAACTTGAAGTGTAACAATTTGAGCATTTGCTATTGATTACGATAAAAAAAATTATCAAAACAAAATTTATTCATTAATTTCAAGCATTTCCAGTTACTGTATTTTTCAAGGAAAAAATGGCAGGTTTCTCTGGAAATTGTCCAAAAATAACTGTACTATATACTTAAAGAAAGTTACATTCCATATGTTAAAATGGATTTCGTA
>JAEPRC010001056.1:0-11784 GCA_016758945.1 Mucor plumbeus
TTAAAATTTGGAAAAAAAAAAAAAAATTTTTATTATAAAAAAAAAAAAAAAAAAAAAAAAAAAAAAAAAAGAAAAAAAATAATAATAAAAAAGAATCTATATTTTAACTGCGGTCCAAAATGCACAATCATATACATATTTTAACATACCATCTGGATTAGACGTATAGGTTGTAGGTACCATGGTTTCTTTTCTGATTTCAAACCCAATCTTTCTAGCAACTTGCTTTACTTGCTCAAGACTTAATTCAATGGAGGCATCACCAGAAGAAGAGTCCTCAAAATGATATAAAAGGGGTCCTATCATGTATTATTGGTTATCGTCAGCTTAAAAAGTACTGATAATAAAAGTTACCAATATTGATCCATGTGCCGTTTTGTTTCAAAGTCTTGTGAATTATTTCCATATATTCCAATATATTTTTAGCTGTATCCATGAAAAAACATGTTACAACTACATCCCATGCTTCTCTATTATTCTCTTGTGAATAAACTTCAATAAAATCACCAGCAACCATAGAGAAATCCACAGTTTCAAGTAGATTAGCAGGCAAAACATCAGGAACCATGATTGGATCTAATTGTTTTTCATCTGATTTGATATTTGAATTTGAGTGAATAAATGGATATATTTTATATTCATTTTCAATTTTCATTCTATTAAGAACAAAATGGGACGCAAACAACTATTATAGAGTTTAATCATGCAGAATAATGGCAACCTCGTAATTTTCTCTCTCCTTACCATGAAATATGAAAATTCATTTCCTGATAATTTATTTTATACAGTTTAGTTGTTATGAAAACTATATGATATTTTGTGCCTGCATAAATCAAATAATTACCTTGACAACTAAATCCTATAAAATAAAACAAAAAATCAATATATTTTTGCAAGACATTTTCAGTAATTTATAAATACCTGCTTTGGCAATATCAAACGCCAATCTACCTAATCCTGCACCAGGTACCAGTACACGGACAGCGCCCCTTTTTTTTTTTTTTTTTTTTTTTTTTTTAGTTACATGTTTGTTAATATAAAGCAGGTCATTAAGCGTTTCATATCTAATTTAGATTTACCTATCACGCATTGGCAAATTCTTATAAATCTCATTTAATTCTTGTATTATGGGTTCGTAAGTTACTTTACGTTCACATTCTCCCTATTAGATCTCTTTCTAGTTACCAACGACAACAATAACAACAAGGCGATGTCGTATGAAATTATACCTCTTTAGACCAATCTCGAACAAACTGCTTTAATGTACTTCTAACTTTGTCCATATCCATAGGAGAAACAGGTGGATCTTGCTGTTTCTAATCATTTTACCAAGTAATTTAGATTAAATAAATGCATATTATTAATTATAATATTACTTGAGAATCTTGTTCTTGTTCATCTGTATCTTCTGTAAACATACTTGCACTTTTTACAATGGCACGAATTAATTTCATATTTTCTTCAATTCGACCATCTATTTGATTTACTTTATCTAAATAATCTGGAATTAACTTTTTATGATGTTCTGAAAGAGATAAATAATCGCGTCTTCTTCTATGATTGTGATTAAGAGAATGACGTTTATAATAAGCAAATGCTGTAATCACTTTAATAAGATGTAACTGTTCTGATTGAATAGGGTCTTCAATAGCTTGATCATGACTATGCGTATGATGGTTCTCATCATGCTGATGATGATGTTGATGTTCCATATTTTGTGAAAACTAACAAAAAAAAAAGAAAGAGAAGAGATGGGGTGTCAATGAGAGATGGAGAGGAGAAGTTGAGGAGATTATAATATTACTGGCAAATTATTGGTCATTGAATACCACCATCAACTTGAATACAAAAACTAATATGATGATTTTTAGATGTTTAGAATCTATTCATCACCAAGCCACAGCGTACATATGAACAAAATAGGGGTAAAAGAATTTGTTATTATTATTACTAGGGAGCGAAAAAAAAAAACATCAAAAAAAAAAAGGAAGAGAATGCAGATGTCATGCAAATCAGTTGAATTCATACTTTTTCCTCTTATTTTACTTATTATCATTAAAATTATTATTATCTTTATTCATTCACATGTCAAGATGTAATAATGCTGCTTGTGTTATGTACAAGATACACTATAGATGTAATATGTGTGTGTGTGTGTGTGTGTGTGTAATGTTACAATAAAACGAAACATCAAAAATAAAGTGTAATAGAGATGTTAGATAGAGAGTGAGAGACATTGCTTACATACACAAGGCACTCCGCAACACATATCAACAATTTGGCGCGTGATATTCTTTTATAAACGGGCCCATAATAATCATAATAAAAACAAGTAAGCAAGTATATATATATAAATAGAGGATTCCCATCCTTTTATCTCTCTTTTTTGTTTTGTTCTGTTCTGGTTTTTTTTTTTCTTTTTTTTCTTACATTGCTTTTTCTCAAGGATTCTTTTTACCTTCATAAAATGTCTGTTTTAAATGTTTGTACAACGGAAATGGATAGATATAGACATCATCAACATCAGAGAATTTCTTCTTTATATCATCGATTTTATCCAATGTCTAATGACGACATGAGTTCATATACATCTTCATCCAAAAATTCCTCATTTGAAGTCATATTTTCAAGATTATTAGATGCACTTATTTTTACATCAGCCATTGCAATTACAGCATATAGCTATTTAACTGGCACCTTGATTGATCAACCTGCTTCGTATGTTGAAGCACCTCCAAAGCCAATCATGAAGAAAATTACTACAAAACAAATTGAAGAATCGAAGAGAAGAAGAACACAAGAATGGGCAGAAGATCAAATTTTGGCTCAGCCTATTGTATTAACTGAAGTAAAAAGCAAAAAGAAAAGGTCGAAATCTGCCTCACATATCAAGGTAAAAAAAAAAAAAAAAAAAAAAAAAGAAAAAACTAATTTGTAAATAAAACGCACACTAAACAATTGCTTTTATTTTTAGGTTCAACCACTTGATCTAGATATGAAACGCGAAAAGAAAAGAACGCAATCTTTACCTTCAAAACCGGTAGAAAAAGAAGATGAATTAATATCTCAAATACAATCCCTCATCCAACTTGGTCAAGATGCCTTATCAAGTCCTGTAAATTATTAAATCCATTATATTTTGTTCATGTAAAATCCTTCAACTTATTGTAATATCCATCTTTCCCCTTTTATGTTATTATTTCTCTACCCCTTCCCCCCCCCCTTTTTTTTTATCTGGTTTTCCATATCAAACAACATAACTACATGTCAACAAATCAACAATTCACATTAAAAACAAAGCTACTTTTATATATATATATATATATAATTATAGACACTGGTATATACATCTTACAGTCTATCTAAAATATATTATAAGATTTATTACTGTTTTATTGCCTTTTGTTTTGTCTTTTAATACATATTACAAATAAAATAAACGTTACAAGAAAGATAATCCATTTAGGACACTCTTTGACTTTGATACCATTTTTATTAGCAAACAAAAAATGCATATATTGATATGAAAACTTTAAAGAAGACTGAAGCTAATTAAAGCTATCTGAGAATGACATGAGAGCAAATCAATTTTATATTAATTGTGTCGCATGTTTCATCACTTTTTGGCAGCGAAATATTAAAATCATATCATTAAATGCAACCTTTTGTTACAGAGCACAATACCGTATACGATAATATGTCCACAAACTCTTTTCGACTCGCGCTGGTCCGATAATTATTAGAATACCCATTTAATTGTCCAGACCATGCAAAAATGTGAATTGTTAGAAATCATGCAAAAGGCATTAATGCCGTTTGACTTGCAGCAGAAATACGAAAGTATATCCAAGGAAGTTACAAGCAAATAAAGTGCCTCTTATTTTCATCTATCATGCTTTGTAGTTTAGTCAAAAAAATTTAAATGCCTGATGAGTAGATACATTTTCCACTGTTAAAAAGTCAAAACTTTGCTGCAACATATCTTAACGAAAAATTGAGATACAGGATTAATTTTTTAGTGGAATCCATTTATTTAAAATGGTCCTAAACATATTTAAGCGTCAAATAAATCTTCTCGCTTTCATATTTTGCGCAATTTTCATCATATTAATGTAATTTTCAGCATATTAACTATATGGACTATCGTTTTTTTTTTTTATTTTCTTTTTTTTTTTTTTTTTTTTGTACTCAAGTTGTAGTAAAGATTTATATCGATCCATAGCATTATAGTTTTTTAAAATATTGCAATTTTTAATGGAGATACTAAAAAAAAAGTGTAAAACAATTGGCGGTCGGTTCATCCAACAATTTTCTTAAGCATCATAGGCCATTTTTTCTTCGGATTCCAAAAAAAAAAAAAAAAAAAAAAAATGCATAAATTTTAAATTTCTCCACGAAAAATTTAGTTACAGTGGAAAGCAATATTCCATTCAGTAGATAATTTTGCGGGCCATCAATAAAAAATGTTTTGTATTAAAAATATAACTAAATTCAATAGAAAATATTGAACCCCACTGAAACCCCACTTCAGTCTTTCTGCAAATTCTGTAATAAAAATATTTTTAGAAGGTATACCATTTGATGCATAATCTAAATTTGTACGTAAAATATTGAATACACTAGCTCAACGTTACACTTTGCTGCGTGCTTAATGTTTTAAATTTTTAATCGTTTTTACCCCTTTTTGACATTTTAACGTTTAAATCCTGCGATATGAGAAATCCAAGATTTGAACAGTATCAGTATATTTGTTGATTCGTTGCAATACCCTTGGGGGTTTTTAGATTGAAAGAGTGAATTTTTTAGTTAATAGAAAGAGTTATTTAATACTGTGAGCTTGATTTTCTTTTAAAAAAAACAAAAGCTATATGAAAGTTTACAAACAGAGAGACTGAAATACTTCAAATTCAGGCGAAACAGACATAAAATAAAATTAAGATTTGCATTCAGTAAGTGTCAAATTCACATTAAAATGAATTTGATTTGAGATGGATATGTAGATTCAATCAAGCAATGTATATTTCTAAATCATCATCTTCTTAATTTTAAACCTCGAATTTTGGTAACCTTAAAAATTGCAACAGATGGAAACAAAATGTTAGCAATTATATCAAATCAATACATAGTTGTGTGATATTTATCGTAGATTGGTTGCTTAAATACCCGGTTAGTATTGTTGATATATCAAAAACCCGTAATGTGCATCGTTTCCTGATAAAGCTGTATTTTTTTACCCTTTCTTTTTTTTACTTTCCACCATCTACAAAAACTAATAATGTATAAATCCTCAATTCTAAACAAGGCTCAAGCAGTAAAATTGAATGGAGAGTCAGGTATAAAGTATAAAGTTTTTGAAAACCAATTTGTTACTTACAAGCATTATTGACTTAGGGAAGCAGCCACAGCCAACATGTAAGGATTGCAAAGAAATGGGTCATCACAATAAAAAATACTGTGAATGTAAACTTTTTAAAGAGGGCAAATCTGATAATGGCGAGTAAAGCATAAAATAAATTATAAGTTTTCTAAAAGACTTGGTAAAACTAAAAGGTAACAAATGCGGAGTAACTGGCGTTTACTGGCACGCTTTAAGGAAACGAGAAAAAGAAGAAAATCTTTTAGTGGTTACAATTGATGAATTCATGATTTCAAGAATTTGTAATATATGCTATAAAAACTCATTAAAAAAAGGTGGACGGTGTCAAAGGCCACAGTGGTCTTGGATGTCAAAACTGTAAAACACTGTGGTAGAGAGGCATCAATGCTGCCAAGGATATGTTGCTTATTTCATCATTAACATGAAATGGTAATAATTGTCCAGAAGTATTTTCTCGTAAAGCAAGAATCCGATTATAAAATTTATTTAATTCGTATCGCTGCAATAAACACGGTTTTCTCCATAGGGAGATTTAGATCATTACAGGTATGTTATAAATATTATTACTATTAATCTGAAGATTAATTTCATATTTTCTAAATCTCCTTTCTCACTTTATCTAAATTTAATTTTTATAACATACAAATTTTATCCCCAATTTTATTTTCATTTCATCCCAAATTTGGTAGCTAACTAGATCGCTCATTTAACCTGTCAATTTCAGGGAAGGGGGTGTACTTATAAATCATGAAATGGGTTCCATCTCATACATAACATGGATAGGCTGTAAAAAAAAAAACATTTCTCTCTTTCTGATAGTGTATTATTCTATATTTTTTCCCACTGTCTGTAACTTTATAAATAATAATTTAATTTTTTTTTTATATGAGTCGCATTCTTTTAAAACAACTCAACATTGTAGAAAGACGTTCGCTTTCTACATTAATCTCTAATAAAAGAGTTTTGCAACAACCTATTCGTTCATTGAACATGTCCAACTCTGCTTCAGCAAACAGACGTTTAACTATTACAAAGAACTGGCTTTCATCAAGTCAATCAAAAAATGTAATCATCTCGTATTTTATTTAACGCAAAAATGGTATTATTAACCCTCTTTTCCTTCCTCTTTATCTCTTCCGTATATAGATGTCAACTGCTTCTTCAACTACAATTTCTGGTTTAGAAGCTGCTCAAGTAAGATTTAAAGCATTTCACAATAAAAAACATTGATACATTTATATTTCTTTTAGGCTGAAATTCTTCCCAAGAGTAACTTGGCAGTACGTGAAATTATTTTGAATCGTCCCAAAAAGTTGAATGCTTTGAATTTGAACATGGTTCGTGCCATTACACCCGAACTTCAAGTAAGAACATCCTTTTAACTTTACACTAAAAAAGATATTAGGCTCATATAGTTCATTTGTGTATGTAGGCGTGGGAAAAGTCTGATTTAGCTAAAATCATCTTACTAAAGAGTTGTGGTGGAAAAGGTTTTTGTGCAGGGGGTGATGTTAAAAGTAAGATCCACTATGAAAAAATTCATCTTACCCCACATTAATTCACTTTTTATATAGCTGTTATCGATTTAGCTGAAGCTAAAGACCCAAATGCCACCAAATTCTTTGAAGATGAATATCAATTGGATCATTTAATTGCTACTTTGGATACACCTTATGTTGCTATCATGGATGGTATCACCAGTAAGTTATATTAAAAATAACGTGTATGTGTGTTTTTGATATTGATTTCCTATCATAGTGGGTGGCGGTGTTGGTTTATCTGTCCATGCTCCTTTCCGTATTGCTACTGAAAAGACCTTGTTTGCTATGCCCGAAACTGCTATCGGATTCTTACCCGAAGTTGGCGGTTCCTTCTTTTTGTCCCGTTTAGATGGTCAATTAGGTGTCTACCTCGGTTTGACAGGTAAACGTCTCAAGGCTACTGATGTCTTGTATTCCGGTGTTGCTACTCACTTTGTTCCTTCCTCTCGTATTCCTGCTCTCGAAGCTCGCTTATCCGAACTCGATAATGCTAATCACGATATTGTAAACCAAGCCATTGAGGAATTCTCTGCTGAATTAGATAATGAGCCTGGTTTCTCCTTGTCTGGTGAGAGTCGTCAAGTAATTGATCGTTGTTTCAAGTATGATACTGTTGGCGAAATCGTTGCTGCATTAGAAAAGGAGCCCGAGACTGAATTCACAAAGGAGACCTTGAGTTTATTAAATAGCATGTCACCTACTTCTCTTAAGGTTACATTGCAACAAATCCGTAATGGTGCTTCTTTGAGTTTGGCTCAATGTTTCAAGATGGAATATCATCTTGTTCAAAAGTTCTTGGAAGGTCATGATTTCAAGGAGGGTGTCACTGCCACTTTGGTTACTCGCACCAAGCCTAACTGGGTCCCTAATCAACTGAGTGATGTTGATGATACAAAGATCAAGCAAACTTACTTTGATTCTCCTTCTCCTTTACGTTTAGAATTATTAAACAGTCGTGATTTCAAGAAATATCCTCACCGTAAATACATGTTACCTTCTGAAGAAGATATCAAGCGTGTTGTCACTGGAGAAGCTGCTGATGTTGGCAATTATGCATTAAACCGTCAACAAGTACTTGATCACTTACTTAGAGAACGTCAAGGTAAACAAGGTCTTAAGCAGAAGGTTTTGGAAGTTTTAGATCGTAAAACTGTAGAAAATAAGAAGGATGGTGAAACTTTGAAGTGGGTTTATTAAAACAATTAAAAAATTTATCTAAAATCAATGCTTTTTTTTTTTTGTTGTTGTTGTTGTTGTATATTTTTATGAACGATTCACGATTTCGTATATTTTTATGAACGATTCACGATTTCTTCAACCATTTCTAAGATGTCTTTTCCCTCATAACCTAAAAGACGTGCAGCACCAATAAGCGCACTTAAACTCTTCATAAATAAACCTCGTCCAGCTTCTTTGTTGACTTCTTGTGTATTAGATAATTTATGTGCAGGTGATTGAGTACCTGATTCAGGATAAGCACCAGGAAATTTGCCATTATTATTGTTACTGTTGGTATCATATTGTTTTTCTTCTCCATCTTCTTCATCACCAATACTTACATCTTCGATACCTGATCTTAATCGGGAAACTGCTTTAGGAAGGGGATTGATTTGAGTCATTGGTTGTACAAAAGGACGATTAGCATTATTGCTTCGTTGCTGGGGAAGAGAAGTTTGAAGCATTTGTGTTAATTCAGACAAAGCAGCGGTATGAGCATCCATTAAATTAGGCACACTTGGGACAGTAAATAAAGGGTTATAAGATTGATCGTACTCTTCATCCAATTCTTCTTGATTACGTTCTTCATTTAAAGCACTTAATGGTTGTAAAATACGTCCATTCGTTCTAGATTGAGTTACATGTTCTTCTTCATCGCCTGGACCGGGAGTTAGAGTTCCAGGATCTTTACTCCATCTTGTGTAATATTCATCTTCTGAATCATCCGAATCTTTTAAATCAGCACGAAGAGGATGAGTTCTACGAGGATTGCCTGATTTTTGACTACGGCAAGAACCTTCATCAGAAGACCAATCTCCCCAATAATCCTCAGGAGCTTCTTTATTCTCTTTAATACTCTAAATATTTGACTTTTTAATAAATAAGGGCAGTATATAAACCCAAATAAATCTTACATCAGGAGTTCCCGCAGTAAATACCTTTTTATTTCTTGTCACTTTTGTCAAAAAGATTCTCTCGGCATCTTCAATTGTTCTCGACCAATTTGTAAATATATCCAACCATTCCTCCTCTGTTAATTCCTTTGTGTTGTTATACTTGATATCAGAAATGTCTCCAAGGCCATCCTCTAATAATAAAATCACCGCAAAATGATGGGAATCTTTCTCTGCAAACTCAATAATCGCATGAAGTGTGTCAGCATCCATACGCTTGTAATATACAGGTTTTTGATATAGTTCGTCGGCAACAGACCCTTTATTTGACCAGAGCGATTCAATCATACTAGGACAGTTATCTTCTTGCCATTGAACAACCTTGTCCCACTCTTCTGGGTTATTTTCACCTGGACCTAAAAGACGAACGCGTTGTCGTAAAAGTTGCGAAGAGATTGGTAATAAGGCTAAATAATGATGTTGTTGTCTATGGTCAAGTGCTGTGTAAGCTACAGAGCGAACAATATTTTCGTTGGCATAATCATCAATGGCCTCCATTTTATTTTTTTAGTAAGAAAAGTTTGGTTTAATGGGAAAAAAAGAAAAAAACTTGGGTCGTGAGAGTGATGAGTATTAAACAGGCAGGTCGGCTTTGAAATAAGCCTAATCTTGGGCGTACAACATTATTTTTCCTGGAAAACACACAGACAATTATCATGCCATAATTTGATGCGAAAAAAAAAAAACATTGATATTACAAATATGTAAAATCATACAATAAAATAAGTTACCTTTAAAGTAATTGATCGATTACGAATAAGATTTTAAGTTATTGTTAAATGCAAATATGTGAAAAGGTCAGCGAATTCAATCATCCAAAGCATGTGTTGAATTTAAATTTAGTCATAAGAGCTTTGTGCAATCTTTAAATTCCCATGTACATCTTCGTTAGATTCAAAGTAAATTCTTGTTCTTCCCCAAAAAAAAAAAAAAAAAAAAAAAAAATACCCGTAAGTTTATCTGATCATAAGTCGTGCTTAAAAGTTCATATGGATAAATTTGGAGAGTATGAAATGTGATTAAAATGTCATGAAACAGATGATTTTTATTATATTTATGGTATTACTTGGCCATATCAAAAAGTAAAGTAAAACCTAAAGCATTACAAAAACATTGTATCCTACAAATTAGAAGCTACAATAATTATTATGCTAGTCAGAGCTTAAACATATTTTTACAATATTCAACTATAGCGAGCCTACAATACTCACATAACAAAGTATTATGATAACAGAAGCACCCAAATTGTTTAGCTTGTGATTCAAAAATAGTGTACAGTATAACTTGCAGAGTTTGCACTGAAATATGTAAAAATAAAATTTGTTATAATATATACAGTATATTTAAGAAAAACAACTTATGTTAGAATACTTTTTTTTACAAACCGTTGCCCTAAAGATTGTACTAACAAATCAAAATTATGGCATACATAAATATCGGTGCATCCCTCAGGCGTCCCAAATAAAAGCATTCTCCTTCGAATAGTAAATTTAATATTAGCAGGCTCGTATTGCGGGGCTTGAATTGTCAAAACCCCCTTTTATGCAGATTGTATCTCAAAATACCGAGAAAATTGCTACAAAATTCACTTTTCAGTTAATAACTTTTGCAATTTTAAAGTACCCTCAAAGATAAATACTCTAAAACATATATATAAAGACGAAAAATAAATCTAGTAAAATTACAATTAAGCTCATACATTATTTATGAAGATATTTCCATTAAAGGCGTACAAAAACGCAACTTCAACGGGCTGTAACTCGAGATAGCAACCATTTAAGCATATAGTTTATAAGCCAAAAATAATTCTTTCATTTCGTTTTATTATATTTTACCATAAAACCAATCTCGAAAAATCATGAAATTCTCCCTTGTATACCCTCGTCCAAAATTTGACTTTTTCGAAGAAAGCTAATAACTCCATGAAAAATATAGCTAGAATGACAAATAATGCCTCAAATAATAGATATTTTGTTGTTTTAGTTTTCTGCAACACTAACTTTAACATTATATTATAAAAATATTTTTAAAATTACTAAAAACTAGTTTTTATGTTTTGGCTTTTTTTACAAAATTTTTGGTCATAGATGTTTTCAATAAATACATCATTAAATATAAAATTAAATTTCATGTTAAGGTTACTTAATACAGCTAGCCAGGTTACTATACACTTTTGATGTCAATTTTGCATTTTAAAAATTTAGAATTGTTTTTATCAATTTTTTCATCATCAGAAGACTTTTATTTTCAATTACCGCTACATTGGAGATATATCAAAATTCAGAGAAAATTCTTCGAAATTGTGATTTTTTGCAATGCTGTACTGGAATTACTTAGTAGAAGCTTGGTAACAATAAAATAACTCAGTTTGCAAGTAAGTATCGCTCATAAAGTTTATGCCACTTGAAATATTAAAGTGTAACAATAACAAACAAATATTCAAATCGAACACAACAATAATAAATGCATGCGAAAGACACAAAATACTTTCAAAACAATACATGTGGTGTGAATGATAGCATTCTTGATCACAGTGCAACCACTTACCGCTTACACAAATGACATATATGCAGTAGAATTACATACTAAAAGCTTGATAATCATAAAATAACTTAATTTACAAGTATCACTCACAGAGTTCATGCCACTTGAAATATTAAAGTGCAGCAATAATAAAGAGATACTCAAAGTGAAC
>JAEPRC010001058.1:0-11779 GCA_016758945.1 Mucor plumbeus
TATAACATATCTAAGGAAGAAAAATTTGGAATACTTTTTTTTGTTTTTTTTGACAATTTTTGAAGCAAATGTTAGAATATTTGCTAAATTGAGCCACTGTCATTTTTGATTCATGTCATAGACCTCACCATTTGAAGTTCATAAGTCTTCTCAGCAGGAATACATTCATTCTATAATATAATTTAATATATGCAGTTAAATATTGAGTAGTTTAACTAATTTACCTCAACAAAGTCCTTGGCCTTGGCGTAAAGGTCTTGGAATTTAGGAGAAAGAGTTTTAAGATCAATAAGAGATTGAGTAGCCATTTTTTATAAATTTACAAAATAAACAAGTTGGAGTAAATATTTTAAAATGGTTTGGAAAAAAAAAAAAGAGTATTTATACTAAAACAACACAAAGCCTGGTAATACCGCTTACTGTATAGAAATAACCTTATTCTTAGCCTGAGTGAAATTCTTTTCTTACCCCGCATTACAGACAAGTATTTGCATTACTCATCTTTTTTTCCCAGAGAAAAAATAATTAAATGTATTTGAAATGCATAAAAATTTGTCGTACCATTAATAAACGTATCAAGTTTTAAGGCTTTTAGTCTTTAATGATTTAGGATGATAATCAATTAACACACAAGCTCAATTTATCTTTGTAAATATAGAAAAACTATTCGTTTATTCAATAGACATTTATATTGAATCGGTTATTTAAATAGTTATCGCTGGACTCAGATCGTTGCTTTCATTCTTCTGGCCTGAACTGTGTGTACAGAACAGCAGATCATAAAACTCTGCATGGTGTATAAATGATTCATTATTAAATATATAACGCGAGAAATAATGTCCCAATTTAGTGAAATATCAGTTTGATAATAAAAATCTAAATATAGTATTTAAATAAATACATTTTGAATGTTAAACAGACAATCAAAATTTGCAGTACATACCCCTGGAGCGGCAACTGAGATCCCAGAATCAATAATGTTAAACATTACCACAGTTGACTTATAAAGCCAGCATGCATATTTTGAGTATTGATCTGACTAATGGTTTATTTGTTTGTTACTAATGCGTAAAATAGCAACAGGATACACAATCAATGCTTAAATCCTCGAATGTAGGACTGGAAATAGTAAAAATCATTTCAAAAAGTGCTCTAAAAGCACATTTACGCACACAAAATGAATGTAAATACATTAATCATATTTGCAAGTAATATTAAATATTGCAAGCGTAGTATAGTTGATTTGTTAGAGACGCATAGTAATTTCACATTGCACACAACAAAATATTCAATCTGAAATCAAAGCTAAAAGCCAAAATGGCATATAAAATTCCAATTTTAAAGAATATTTTCAAGCACTTTTAACCGTGTTTGTGAGCGCAGAAGTGGTCAAAATTGTTTCTCAGTTTGCATATATACTAGTCATATGTTTTTTTTTACTTTTTTTGGTGTCGTAAAAAATTTCATAACTTTGGGCCTCCTGGCGCTTGCATCTACATATAAGGCCCGATCGTCTCAAAACCTTATATTGAAAATTTCAACCTCAAATACAGGATTTCCAATAATGCATTATTAAGGTTAAAAATACATAAAATTTGTCTGTTTTTTATATGCAATTATTAAGTTTTATATTTATTGATAAAAAAAACTTTACATTTTGTGAAAAAACTGTTTTTTTATATTATCGCAATTTATAGCATATTTTTGACGAAGCTTTTACATATAAAGAGCATCATAAGATGCGCAATCAAAAGCTATACAGCTTTTACTTAATAAACTATGAGTATTTAGTATATTAGCTTTTGAGAAATTTATGAAATAATGAAAAGATGATCAAAATTTTAGAAAAATGAATGCACAGGACGAACCAGACTTTGTTGGTATTTGAATTATTTTTGGTTGAATGTTTCCATTTTTCTCATTTTTTTAAGGGTTATCATATTCATAATATGCATGGAATGGCAGTCGCTGTATGTTAAAAATGTTTACCAGTACCTCAAGTATTTAACTTTATTTTTTTTATTTGTAGAAAAGCTTAATTTATTAATTTATTAGAGCAACTCATTTTTTTTTTTTTTTTTTTTTTTTTTTTTTTACAGCAATTCGAATTATTACCTATATCATTTGAGATTGTTAACCACGCATAATAGGCATAACTCTGAAAAAGGAATAATTCCCAGCAGTCAGGGACATTTTAATTTGGGTGTTTTAAGTAGAAATATTTGCTTGAATGTTTAATCCAGTTGGAGTATGAGGCAACAATCAATACATTTTGATATGATGCCATATCTTTTTATATAGCTTTTCAACCATGCAAATTCAAAATTAACATATTGTATTATAACATAAATAATATAAACAATGCAGATATACAGATAACAGTATTTAAAATTCAATCTAAAATTAATTGTTGACGCTGAAAGCTTTTTGAAGAACAGTTTTTGTCATATCAATAACATGATAAGCTTCATCTGAAAAGAATGCTGATGAGGATAAGAATCCATGAAGAACACCATTTACACGGAATGAAGAAACAGGTACATTAGCTGCTGCTAATTTACGTCCATATGCCTCACCCTCTATACAATTAATTCAGTTATAATTCTGGTTTTTTTTTTTTTTTTTTTTTTTTGGATCAGACTACTTACCTTCACGGAGTACATCAGCTTCACAAGTTACCAAAAATGCTGGAGGTAGTTCAACAAGGTCTTTAATTGGTGCTTTATTGGGAAATAATAGTATATTTTCAAGATCCTCATCAAGAGCAAGAGATTTTAAGAAATGGTCTGCCATTTTCTTGGTGAAAAAGAATCCTTCTCTAAACTTGGTATATGATTCATTTTCAGTGTCATTATCAAGGCAAGGATAATACAAAATCTGATGTTTAATTGGATGTTCTAATTGGTTTCGTTGCTTGGCAAGCACTGAAAAGTAAAATGTCAATATTACGAAATAAATGAAAATAAATTATAAAACTTTACATGAAACAGCTGCAGATAAATTTCCGCCTGCAGAATCACCTCCAACAACCACACATTTAGGGTCAACATTTAACTTTGAAGCAGTTTTGGTGTTGGTGAGATATTCGACAACAGAATAACTTTCATTAAGAGCAACTGGAAATTTGACTTCAGGACTCAATGAGTAATTAACAAAAGCTACAATGCAATTGACTTCTACAACGTACTATATATATAAGTAATATCAGAAGTATATATTTAGTATACAATCGTGTTTATCATACACTAATAAATTATAATACGTACAGTACTTAATAGAAAGACGTAAAATGACTCTTGAATGATACAGAATCCTCCACCAGGGCTTTTATACAAAAACATCAATACTGTTTTCGATTAATAAAACCATTATATAAAGCTTACAAATATACAAAAACTGGCAACTTGGTATCTACAGGAATATCCTTCGGTTTGTAAAGAGTGACATTAATTGGGTGTCTGTCAGTTTGATCAGGGATTTCAATCTTTTCGATATCTACAGGAGGTGCATCGAGATTAGTTTGCATTGTTTCACCACCTCCAGTACGTGCTTGTTGAATTGTCATTTTGTCGAAATCAATTGCTTCAGGACATGCAGCAACTAATCCCTTAAAAATAGGATTTAAAAAGCTTGTATCAATAGGTGCCATTGTTTATTGTAAGAATTGATGTAGAATTAAATGATTTTCTGCAATTCTGGCGATGTCCAGACTTTTTATATATGCATACTTTTAAGCAGAAAATTGGTGGCGCAGTTGTATTATCTAGTATTAACCGCAGTAATACAATCTAGTAACACTGGTGCAGTAATGCAATCTAATTTTGGCGCAGTAGTAATTTTACAAAATTCAAAGGTTCAATTTGTGTTGCACACTTGCATTAAATGCAAAACCATATAGCTCGAATAATGATTTATTTACTATGATGATTTCAATTATAAAAAAGCTCTTTAAGGACACTAATTGTCGTTTCAATAAGATTCAATGTTTCTTCACATTGAAGGACTAGAATAGACATGAATCCATGTATAACACCATTCATTCTAATAGAAGTAACTGGGACACTAGCTATTAATAATTTACGGCCATAATCTTCTTCTAAATTTAGCATTGTTAGTATATTTAAATGAAAATCAATAATGGCATCGTAAAATCTTGCCATCAAGAAGTACATCCATTTAACAAGTTATCAATAATGCAGATGGTAAATACCAATCTTCATCAACAGTTACCTTACCAGGGGATGCAAGAATTTTATCTTTATAATTTTCAGTAACATACCATTCATTGACCAAGTACTCCCCATCTCCATACTCTTAATAAGTTTTAGAGTCCTACGTGTTATCCACTACTGGATAATACAAAATTTGATATTTAATGGGATATTCCAAATTGTTTTTTTTTTTTTTTTTTTTTTTTTTTGCTTGGCAAGCACTTAAGTATGAGCAATAGATTATCAGTGTATAAAATAAAATCCCTTCAAAATAAATAAACAATTTATATTTAATGGCTGTGACTAAATTCCCGCCTGCTGAAGCACCACTAACGACTACTCATTCAGGATCAACGTAAAGATTAGCTACCGTTTCAGAACTAGAAACATAGCTGACTACTGAATAAGATTCTTACGATGTAACTGGAAATTTAGCTTTAGGATTGAGTGGATAGTCAATGAAAGCAATACACACTTGACTTCATCTGCTAACTAGACATAATGTTTAATATTTGGTGATTATTCGAGTGATATTACCTTACCTTGGCAACTAAATAAGCATGCCCACTTTGTGCTGACAACAAAACCCACCTCCGTGCCTACATAAGAAATATAAACACAAAAAATTAATTTTAGATTTTGTATCAAACAAAAAAAAAGGCATAGAATAACTTAGATGCACTCTAAAACTGGTAATACGGGGTCATATGATGGTATATTTTTAGGTCTATATATATATATCAACAGAGATAGCATTTCCATCGTTTGGGGCAGGAATTTCTATTTTCTTGATAAATACATCTGGTTTTGTGATTGTGTTACTCAATAAGCAGAGTCATTGTTGCTTCTCAACATTTCAATAGTTAATTTTTGGCTTTGATCAACAGGAGATAAAGAGTTGATGAACGTGGAACAAACAGGGTTCAAAAAGCTAGTATCAGTTGGAATCAAACTAATCAAAACTTAAAAAAGCGTTATAGATATATACAGGAATAATGAGGAAAATCAAAAGGTCTTGTCAGATAAATATTCTTTTATATAAACAAGGTAGAGATATTATGCAGAATATTAATCCAGTGGTTTTACAGCAGAATTATTTTTGAAAATGATCAATAAATTTTACGCTATGTCTATTATTTTTTTTTTTTTTTGTGATTTTGCATATACATTAAATCTCATTCTACCTAGTTGATTGCTAAAAACATCTCCAACAGAGGAGCTAAATTTAACGGACATGTGGGTTTTTCCAAACACTTTGGGTATTTTTTTTTTCTTTTGTGTGCCTTATTTTATTTTTTTACATTAAGGTTTTCTCTTGTTTTCATACTTTACAAAAATAAGAATGTCTAATAACAGTATATTTTCTGAGTATATGCATTGCTTCAATATTCTTATCGAAATTCTTGAGTTCAATTCAGCAGAAGTAGAAGGACAACGTAAAGAGGATTTGTACGAAATGAATACTCTAGGATGGCGTGAATGACATCCAGGCGTTTCAAATTGCATTATATATCTGAACTGATAAAACAACAATGGCTGACAGCTCTTATACAAAATTTGAATTATTACATATACCGTGTGTTGCTAAAGTAAGAGATATAGTTTATATATGCAATATAATATTTCTCTGTTTAAAAGTCAAGATTTTTGTTTAAAAATAGTTGAGAAAAACGGCGGAGGAATCACTTAGTATTTATTTTAATCCATATACACCACGGGAAAAAAGGTGTAAAATGTGATATAAACTATACCTTCTCTGAAAAAACTACTATGGGAATCGTTGCAGACAGTATTTTATGTGAAGACATTATTGGAAAGGTACAACTTTATAACAATTATACGTAAAAAAAAAAAAACAAATAACTGCAAATTTTAAAAATGCCATTTTTGCGTTTTTTCCCATAGTGATAATTGCAATATTCAACAACATCTATTCAAAATATGCATCTTGCGATATCTATTAATTTGCTTGATTAGAATATATAATTCTAATTCCTACATACTTATTCAGTTTTCTAAAGTTATGGTTTTTGTCGAAAACAGGATGAAACCTGAAGTAAAAACACTTTACCTGGTAATTGCTGTAGTCAATGAAGCAGAAATCATAGAATTTTTTTTATAAAGCTTATATATCGCTGCGAGTACTTCGTGATAATAAACAATCATATGTAAATCTGATACCTACCATCTTATTTTTTCTGCCAGAATTATGGTTTTTTTCAAAGAACAACGCCAAAAAAGATGTTAAAAGTATCTACTTAATAACCTCTTTTTGGTTAATAAAATTATAATTATCAACAACCCTTATACAAACTTTACATTATTAGATTTATCTCACGATGATAAACCAGGACATATGGTTCCAATATTCATCAGTTTATTTTTCCTCCCAAAACCTTGGTTTTCGCTAAAAACAGTTATAAAACCATAAATAAACACCTACTACTTAACTAATAGTTATCTTAATGAATAAAATTAAAAATAATTACAATTTCTTATACAAAATATGCATTACTAAATGTATTGTATGCTACTAAATTAAGGTGTTTGTGTCAGATAAATGCTAACTTCTTTAATGGGCCATAATTCACATGATTCTTTTTTGACAAAACTATAGAAGAAATTGAAAATGAGCTGGGAATAGTAGATATACTATGTTCATCAAAACTTTAATTGGTAAAACCTCTTTTAATAGCTTCTAGTAACACATTTAATTGGTACGAGATACGTATAGTATGGAGCAGTTTACTAACACTCTAATTGGATTTCTACTGCCTTAATTTTCAATTATATATTCCATATTTTAGCTATAAATTTTACCAAAATTGCGTTAGTAAAGCCATTAAGATAGCGTAATGAAATGAATTCCCATTCCAAGAAAAAGTAATTATCTCCTAGTAAATTCAATATCCAAATATTGCTCTCAATCCACCGATTCAGGTTTTTGGCTAAAACTTATATGAAAATGTACTAATTAGCAGTTCATTACATTTCGGGATAAAACTGGATTGCTTTTAAGCTTTCACTAAAAAATATGTCGATAAAAATTAGTGAGATAAATCAATAAATTTACTATAAATTTTAAATAAAATAAAAGCTCATTAAGAGTACAATTTGAATTCGTCAACAATTATCCGATTACTTTAACTTTGATTGCATTGGTAAGCTTTGTGTTCATTTTATATTGATTTTCCAACTTTTTTTTCTAGCAGTAACTTTTTTCAATTTTAAACTTTTCAAATTGGCTTTTTAGTCAATATCTGAGTTGCTCTCATTTGAGTACAACCGTGCGCTTCGAGTGCATACAGGAGGTTAGAGTGCGTATGTTAAAATATTTTTTACAACGATGCCCTGAAAACTGTACTAAAAAAGTCCTTCAAAAAATAGATTTACTACATGTCAAGCTCAAATTACGAGACCTAAATTATCAAACTCCGTTTTATGCCGACTGTAACTTAAAATACCGCAAAAACTGCCATGAAAACTACTTTTGAGTTGATAACTCTTGCAATTTTGAAGCAAAATCAAAGAGTAATATTTCAAAACAAATATATAAAGTAGAATAATAAATTTAGCAAGAATTCCAATTAAGCTCATACATTATTTATAAAGCTATTTCCATTAAAAGCGTACAAAAATGCAACTTCAATGGACTGTAACTTGAGATAGCAACCGTCTAACCATATACTTTATAAGCCAAAAATGATTCTTTTACTTAGTTTTATTATATTTCACCATAAAATCAATTTCAAAAAATCATGAATTTTCCCCTTGTATACCCTCGTCCAAAATTTTACTTTTACAAAGAAAGTTGATAACTCTATGAAAAATAATGCTAAAGTGACAAGTAATACCTCAAATAATAGGTCTTTTTTTGCTTTATTTGTCTGTAACAATACTTTTAAAATTTTATTATAAAAGTATTTTTAAAATCACTGAAAACTACTTTTTATGTTTTTGCTTTTTTTTAAAAAACTTTTGGTGGTAAATGTTTTCAAAAATTAAATGGTGAGATGCAAAATCAAATTTCATATTGAGGCTACTTAATAGGGTTAGTCAAATTACTATCCCCTTTTGATGTCAATTTTGCATTTTAAAATTTTAAAATGGTTTTTATCAATTTTTTTATCATCAGAAAGTTCTTGTTTTGAATTACCGCCACACCTAAACTATATAAAAATTAAAAGAAAATTCGTCTACAGTATTGTTATTTTTTGCAATTCAATGGTGTGTAGGGGATGTTTAAATCAGAAAATATAGTAGTTATGAATGGAATAACTCATTGTAAATTGAAACAAGATAGTAAAATAGTTTTTGAATTCGAATACTTTAATCAAATTTACAAAATTTTCTTGTACATTCATGAGGAGTAAGGAAATATATTTATTAAATTCAAGGAGAAAAAAACCTGTAAACATCTCTTTGTTTTTTGTATTTTATATCATTCTAATCATGCAATATATTGCATGACAACAGTAAGTTTTATTAAATTTTTACAATAATTGTTTTTTTGTCGTGTGGTGTGATATGTGTTTAGAACATAGACTGCGTCGGGTGCATCTAGATTATATAGCATCATCAATAGTACAAGTTCTCAAATAAGTATTAGCTGGTTATAATCCTTAGAGTGAGAAGAATGAGGTTATAATGATGCATTGTACCTTTATTACATTTAGTTATGTTACATGAAGGCTATGATGAAATCGTGTAGCACGAATGTGTTAGATGATCCAATCACGAATCTGTCCTTGAAATTCGAGTTGCGTTATTTAATTGAAAAGAAGATCTATTCTCTAAATTTAGTCAAGCATGAATACTATAGATACTTAGCTTGGTGCAATGTTATTACTGTCAAAACTGGTTTGGCCAATCTGTTATAGAATCTGTTACTGATTCCACATTTCCAAAAAACTATAAATACCCTGTTTCTTAATGCTTGTTAAAAAGTTCATCATCTTTTTGATACAAAATATACTCAATAAATATATCTAGTTTTAACTTTATTTTCTAGTATCTTTATTCTGTATATATAAACAGTTGAAACCATTGCTTAGTAGGTACAGAAGTATGCGGCGTGGCATTGTCCTGCTGAAATTGAAAGCTCCTCCTATCCAACCCATTTGCTATTATTCCAAGATGTCTAACAAAGATGTCTGCAAAATATCGATGTAAAACTCTGTGTTGACATTTTCTTTAATAATGATAAAATTATATCCAACCCTTTCCGCAGTTATGAGGTCCCAAAACAGCACGTTGACGCTATCTCCTTAAACATAAGACTCAATCTGGTGAGGCAGTAGGCAGTGGATTACTGGCACCATCCGTCCAGTAGTAGAATTTTTTGTCTGAGCCCCACATATTGATCCTGGTCTCTTCAGAAAAACCCAATTTATGCAAGTCATTCACAGTATAATGCTAGTGTTTTTTGGCCCAGGCAATACGCTTTCTCTTGTTGGTAGCATTGACGAAATTAATCTTGACTTTCCTTTTAGCTTTAAAGCCTTCTGACTTAGGTAAGTATCTAATGACTCTCAGCTACATCTTAACTCCAAGAGTCAACAGATAGCTTTGTACACCTTTTGGGCTATTGAAACTATTGTTTTGGAGATTTCTGGCTATGTGGTTCCGAGTCTGTGTACTGATTTTGTTTTGTTTTCCACATTTGGGTAATTTGGAGTCACCAAAAAGCTTCCTTTTAAAACCGGGAGATTGTATTTAATCCTACATTTGGATACATTTTCTGAATAACAGAGTAAGAATGACCTTCGATAAGTAACAACTTAATAAAGTTTTGGACTTCAGTGGGAATAGGACAAACCATATTGAAAAAAAGGTTGAAGAAAAGATAATGCTATGATGAAGGAAAAGATGAGCAAAATGCTTGGCCATTTATACTTCTTGAACATTCCTCGAACAATTAATATCTATAACATTCTTGATTGCTGTATTCCGCCAAGTATATCATACTCTATCGCCTTCTACAACGAATCAATAGACTATACAATCCATTGATTACTATTCAGAATATTAAAGAACAAGTCTAGAATCGGATATAAGAAACCCCTAGTTTAATATTTCTCAATCAATTAACCGAAAGGCTCGAATCACTCAAATCATAAAACCATACTCTTTAACGCCAGCGGTTAATCATTCAAGTAGCTGTCAATATATATCAAATCATAATCCAGGCACAACAAGCGCAGCATTGAAACAAGGCAATTCACAAGCTCTACAATCACGGCTTGATTATGATTGATTAGCATCAATCCATAAATTACTCTCAAACAGATCTAATAGTTCAATACCGCTCTTAATTGTATCTCAGGAACTCTACACTAAATCATTATAAAAGGCATTACTTTTATATCTAAATAAACCTTATCTTGTTTTTATTGTAAAGTTGAAGAACTGAGTAATTACACATTCTTTTTATTGTCCTTTTTCTTAGTATATTATCGCAAATTCGATCCTATACAACATTGATGTAAAAATTTAGAATCATCAAATACTTTAATTGAAAGTCAAGACGCCACATAATCTTTTTTTTCAATAAATTTTATATGAAAAATAGACATGTCTCACTTTGCCATTCCCTCAGTCATTCAATTTTTATACTATTAACTAACATGTTACACCGTTTAAATGACCTTAAAAAGTACTATTTTATGGTTTTTAGGATATTTCGTAGAGTATATAGAGCTATAGGAAATATAATAAAAGTGCAATTTCTTAAAACATTGGAAGGGTTATTTCTCTCACAGTACATGATCGTTTTAAACAATAGAAATGTGTTTGTGGTCACATCAAATTTGAAGATTTAAAAATTCGAAAACTTAGAGTACGCATATTTCTTGAAATATTTGACGCACATAATAACTTTTCAAAATAAAAAGGCTTGTAATAAGCCAAGCAAAAGGAATTTGTATTTGAAAAAACTGTTTTTTTAACTTTTCATTGATAGAATTTTCAGTATATACCTGAGATTCTGTTACATGTGGGCTACCATTATCTTATGAGCTTATTGACAGTCTCATGGGAGCATTCAGGAGGTCATAGTTAAGAAGTTGTATATATTTCTCAACTAATAAAAGTATTGACAATATTATGTTATACATACCACTTCAGACGATTCTATGCTGCTGTATTTGGTTGCGTTAGCTAATTGAACTTACACGGGGCTTATTTTTGTACCCACAAAGTATCGTTTCATAAAAGTGAGAGATAGATTTTGCATGAAATCGATGATTTAACCAGTAAAACTGCAAACATTTAGAAGGCTTATAAAAACCTGCGTCAGTACGTGTACTGTTGGTTGTAAAATTAAGATATACAGTATACCATATATAAAGCAAGTATTTAGCAGCTTAATGTTCGGTGCAAAGTTCATTCTTCTTGTCATAAGGCAGTTAAAAAATGATGTAAAAATTACCTCCTTGTGAATTGGTGAAATCAATAAAATAGCAATCATCAATAGTCCTTTCACAAAACCTGCATCATTAAATGTACCTCATGCCAATAAATTAGTATAAACACTGTAAATCAAATATTTAACAGCATATTCTTCTACC
>JAEPRC010001059.1:0-11731 GCA_016758945.1 Mucor plumbeus
ATTATTAAATATGTATGTTGGCAATTTTTTTGACCAAGCAAATATAAGAATTCTGATGTTACAGCTAGATGATTTATAAGAAATTTGTTTGAAAGGTTTTTTTTATAAAGTGTGTAAAGAGTAGATGCAGGCATCAATTAGAGCGTTAAATGTTGAAAAACCAGGATAGGGTTTTGACAGTTTTTAAGGTTTTTTTTAGTTAGGGATACCAATTCTCATAAGATACTTTGAGTTTTATGATAGCAAGATGAAATTACTTTAAAGCGATGAAGGTAGAATATAGCCGTAGTCATAAAAAAAAAAGATTTGTAGTATGTGCCTGTACCTTTAATAGATGCTTGTGGGAGTTTTTAGGCTTTATCAATAGAATCTTGTTAATAAAAGTAATCTGTATCAATGGATGTAGATTTGCTTTATTGTTTTTTGATCGATTGGAATTTTTTGATTTTGATTTTGATTTTTTTTTTTTTTTTTTTTTTTTTTTTTTTTGGTTACTTGTTTCAAAATGTAGTACAAAATATCTATTCATGCAGCAATTAGACCAATGTATTTATAGAATTAAAGTGCATGTATATTTATTTTCATCACTTTTTAGGGAAAACAGCGATTCTTTTCATATTTTTGGGCGGTTTGGCACAAAACATTTACAAAAACATAGAATAGAACAATCTGTACTATAATAAAATGCTTGTTTATAGATTTTTTTTACTTTGTTGAGAACACGTAGGTTTTTTTTTTCTATTATATCTTGACAAGCAAATATACTACGAATTTATAAATCAAATACAAACATGTAGTTTATTAAGTAGATTTTTCATTTTTATTTGGAATTTTAACAACTAAACACAAGCAGCAATTGAAACCTAAAATCTAATTTTGCAGTAGCAAATGCAGCTACGCAACTTTTTTCCGTTCAAAAAAAAAAAAAAAAAAAAAAAGAGGGGAGAAATAGAAAACTGCATAAATATTACATATAGTTCATAGCTTCTTCAGGATATTAATATTCTGGTTAAAGATATTTAATACTATAAACTTACCTATAGAACTATAGGTTTTTTAAATAATCTTGAAAGTCCATGAAAAATCATGATAGTTAATGAAGAAAATTGAAAGCTTGATAAAGATGAGGAAAATATCATTGCTTCCTTTTGTAATTTTTTGACATAAGAACTGTTTCTCACACTTTTAATTGACAGTTGTATACTTGAATAATGGTATTTGAAGCAAATTCATACTAATAGTAATAGCGACATTAAAATTGTACTGGAATCTCATTCAAGTTCTTACAATTTTTACGTATCTGATTTACTTTGACTTCTCCTTAAATCAATCAATTCAACTCTTATCGATTGGTGTTTTTTATTCAAAAAGAGATGCAAATATCAGCAGTTGATGATGGGGTTAAATGAGGTTATTAGCATGTGCAAACAATGTGCATGAATTGAATAGTAGTACAATTCGATAGGAGGTTATCAATGACATACTCGAAAGAGATCTCCTATAAAGTGGGCTTTTTATTTATCTTGTATGCATTGTTCTTAATCTAGTATAGCAGTAGAACATTTCAGTCAGTTATTGATGAAACATTTTACAACTTTTTTTTATAAGTTTACTCCCAATCAATCAACATTTATGATTATAGGAACCCACCAAATAAGGTAAAGGCTTAATCAATTACCATGAAATTATTTACGAGAGTTTATCACTCTCACTCTAAATAAATCATAACAAAAACGTGATAATCCTCTCTTATGCATCCGAAAGAAAGAGTATTCACATGTCAACAGAATAAAGACCCTCTTTTTGTAATGACAGTACTTGAAATGACCAAGCGAATGGCAAACGAATCAAAAAAAGTAACCAATTGATATAATTCAAAAATATCTTGCATCATGTACATAGCAAATGATATTACTTGAATTTAATGATAGTTTCAAGAAAAAAAGAGATCCGTAATACTATCGCTACAACTATCCCTACTACTCCTACCACTGCTATCATCATAAAATCTTTGATTCTCAACTTACCGTATAAAAGGCTTTAGAGATTTTTATTTTGCCTATTAGCAAATTATTTAGTATTCAGCTTATAACTAATATTACCTTGCTAAAATAGTACATTCTGTTGTTGTTTTTTTTTTTTTTTTTTTTTTCTTTTTTTTTTTTTTTTTTTTTGCTCCGTCAATTAGACAACAATTTACTTTTATAAGAGCTGTTTCAAGTTTTGACAGCATGTTTTTGCATAAATATTTTATTCAATCACCGGCATTTTTATGATGTCAAATCTGAAAAAAGTAATTTTATCCAATTTTTGCCTATTCTTGTAAGAATTGAGAAATCAAGGAAGGTCATAATTTTTTATCACCCCAAATATCCGAAGAAATACTTTTAGCAAGTTTGAGGCTCACATTTATGCAAGAAATGGGTAAATTATTTCTTTGAAAACACTGTGCTTGTGATAATTCCAGTAGATGAGAAGAATTGAAGATATATTTTGTATTACGTAACTATATATGCATATTTTACCACAACTTTCAGGCCTAAACGTAATGCATAATGATACCATTCCTGTATATTTTATTTAAATCGCCTATTTTTATGGCTGTAACACAATGTATTTATCCTAGCTCAAACGGCAATTGTACTGTACTAACTTTAAGCATATATGTCATATAATTGCTTCATGTTACTACTTTCTGTTTGCTTTTGTAATGTGAATCAGTCGAATAAATCTTTATTTAAATTAATACTATGAATGAGTGTATAAAAGATGAAAATATAATGTAAGTTTTTATAAAAACTTTATTGTTGACATTCTAAAGAATAACTGATGAAGCAATAAACCCCGCTTTTTTGTGCATTTTCAATGTATAGCAATTCAATTAAAAGTAGTTCCATAACTCTTTAAATTCTTGAGTATAAGCGTCGACCACAGAAGGAATATTTGTAACAATAATGTTTTCTCTGTTTTTGTAACGAGCACTAAAAGACAAATATACGTTACGGTTTATGCTAACATATTAGTAAATTACTTTCTTACCCTGCAGACCAATTGAAACTACCAGTAATGACAGTTTTTCCATCAATAACTGCAAACTTATTATGCATAAATTGATCACTACACGCTCACAGATAATGACTTTAATAAAAATTCCTTGCTCTTTACGTTAGAATTTTTTTTTTACCTGTTGTCCTTTTTGAAAGGAATATGGAATTGTTCATGAAGTCTAAGGACATCAGCACCTTTGCGTTCATCCATTTGATCATTATCTGTAATGATTTTAACATCAATACCACGCTTCTTGGCATCAATCAAAACATCGGCAGTCTCATTATCTGTCAAAGAAAAGACACAAACATACAACGTTTCTTTGGCTGATGATAATGCAGAATGGAAAACGCTATAACTTTCTTCAGAAGGGAAAAAAACAGGCATACAAAAGGTTTCTGTGGGTAAGCATTTCAAGTATTCAGGGCGGAACTCTGTTACACGAACATGGTGACGAGGGTAATAAGGTCTGTTATTATTGTTGTTGTCATAACTGTTACTAGAGTGACTATAGCTAAAGTTTGTAGTAATGGTAGTTTGAGTCGTCTTCTTCTTTTGACGACGACGAACAGTTTGGAATCCACCAGCACCACCAATTTCACGAGATTTAATTTGAACTTGTTCTACAATTTCCTCATACTCATCTGAATCATCTTCATCTGAACCATCATTCTCCTCTTCACCGCTACCTGCATCCTGTCCGTATTGTTCTTCTTCCAATTGTTGACGGCGAAGTCTTTCATGTTCAATATTTTCAGGACTATAAATATCAATATTGCTATCTTCGTAATAAGCTTTTTTTTCATGCCAAGCACTCTTTGATTCTTTTTCATTAGCTGCAGACCATGAAAGCTTATTTGAGTTATTATCATTGTCATCGTCGCTTTCCTCCTCTTCTTGTTGCTGTTGTTGTTCATGTTGTTCTAAAAATGGTTTGACGCCTAATGTTACACCAATAAAACTAGAGACCTGACGTTTCAAGATGGAGAGAACCTGCTTATCACTATCGTAAGACATTGCTTTTTCTGCGTGAGCAAACATACTATCTAATAACATGACAGCTTTATCGACTTGTGGTTTTTCGTCTTGACGTAAAAGACCGTTTAAATGAACAGACATCTTATCAAGTAATAAGTTGCTGGAAACAATTGTATCAACAGATCTCATAGACTTTTTGTAGTGATAAACGCGTTGGTAAATTGTATAAAATTGATATTATTTTGTTATAGCATACCTGCTTTAAGAGTTGAGAAATACTCAAAGGCTTATCATTATCCCAAGGAAGATTATCTGACATTTTGTAACAAAATAGCTTGAGATAGAAGTATAAAGCAGGATATAAGTTGTTTAATAAGAAAGAAAAAAGAGAACACAAAACAGATTATTACTGAAATTAAGTATTTTTTGGTTGATTCGGAAGAGTATCCGTCATGTATTACGTGGGAAATATGAGTAGCCTTCCTTATATACATGATTTACCGTAGCTAAATTTGTTGCAATGTGATATTTAACATGAAAATTTTAAAAAAATTATTTGAAATAAATACAACATATAATGTCCTATAATTCAAAACTTTGCTCTAGTTAATTTTCGTAAAGACAGGTGATTATATACCAAGCCTTATACACAAAGCTATATTGTAGTATAGGTTCTAAACATACAGATGTTGTACAAGAAAACTAAGGCTCTCGCTGATCCCCCCTTTTTTAATGTCATCGCATAAAAGGGCCGAAATATTTAGCTTATAGTCAGCAAACAGTTTTCTGGATTTTCTTATAAAATAAAATAAAACAAGCATATCTAAGATACTATGAATGTCATTTCAAGTGTATTCAATTTATATATATATATATATATATATATAACGTTCAAATAAATACTATAAAGCTAGACATCAGGTACCTTTTTTTTAATAAATTTCATAAGCGGCATTAGAAAAAGCACAGTAGTATAGCAATGTATTTAGCCTAAATGTCATGGCAGCAGTAATCAAGATGATGAACCTTCTAGACTTCATATATTTATCGTAAATAAATAAATCTTTGCAAGATTAATGAGCGAATATCCTGTCAAAATGACATTTTATCATTTAAAATTGCAGTATTATTTCAATCTTATCAGGAGTTAATTTCATTCTCCCTCCTCCACACAGATAAGAGTATTAATATTATCATTACTAGGAGGGTTTTTATTTCCTCAAACCCTGATACATATATTTGAAACATAAAATGTTAATAAACATGTATCAAAACCGCAGCAGTGGTTTAGGCCATTCTGCAAATAATTGTACAACAAATTTTCAAATCCCAAGATGGTAAAATTACTTTTTTGGGCATTTCCTCCGGGCAAGCGGCTTATAATCAGCCCCTTCTCATCATGATGGTAGAATTTTACAGAAAAAAAACGTGGTTTAATCGCCTAAACAGAAATTTACTCTTAACCTTCTGAGGTGACATCTTTAATAGGTAATTTTACTGCTAAAAAAAAAAAAAAAAAAAAAAAAAAAGTACTAAATTAATGAAATTTACAATACGCCACGGTGTTACCTAATCCTAATTAATTGAATGAAAGATTCCCGCCTCAGAACATGGCGTGTGTCCCCTTTTTTCTATTGATATTAATACATGTAGTCCGGGATTTTAACAACGTTATCAACCATAAACCGTGGCTTGGCCTTGGCGAAAAAGAAAATCTTGAAATGTTCCTTATTTGGGGCTAAAATTGTGCTTTCTCTTCTTTCTCTCAACTCTTTCTTTTCTCTTTCATCAAACACTTTTTTATAAATTTTATTTTTGGTTTATGGCACAAGTAAACTATATTACAGTCCCTATTTCCAAGGAAAATAAAATTGAAACCTTCACTGTTGAAGCAAAATATAGAATTATTCGTAAAGTAGGATCTGGTGCGTATGGTACCGTTTGTTCCGCGTTTGATCTGCAGCATCAACAATATTGTGCCATTAAAAAAGTGTATAGAGTATTTGATAAAAAACTTTTAACCAAAAGATGTCTTCGTGAAATGAAATTACTTCGTTTATTCAACAATCATCCTAGAATCATTGAATTATTTGATATGGACATGTTGCAGGGCTCAGAAGAAATTTACTTAATATTTGGCTGCATGGATGCCAGTTTACACGATGTAATTCATTCAAAACAACCTCTTGACACTGTACATTCTCAATGGTTTTTATACCAATTGCTCTCTGGTTTAAAGTATATTCATAATGCCAATGTAATTCATCGAGATTTAAAGCCTGGTATGTTGATTTCAATTGTTAATTTATTTGTAGCTTTTACTAACCAATTCGTTTATTTAGCTAATATTTTAGTAAACAAAGATTGTGATCTTCGAATTTGTGATTTTGGCATGGCTAGAAGCTTTGATCAGACTGATACAACTTCTTATTTAACAGAATACGTTACCACTAGGTGGTATCGATCTGTTGAAGTCATGGTCAGTAGTCAAAATTACAGTAAAGCAAGTATGTGTAACAAATCGTGTTACTCAGAATTTAGTTTTTAATCATTGTATTAGTTGATATTTGGTCGGTAGGATGCATTTTTGGTGAAATTTTAGGTAGAAAGGTACTTTTTCAAGGTAGAGATCATGTTGATCAATTGCACAAAATCCTTGGTATAATGGGTCTTCCTAAAGATGTCTCGTTTTGGGATCTCACAGAGAATGTATCAGCACACCTTCAAACCATTTGTACTGCAGATGGATTGCCGCTTCCTACTGAGCCCATTAATTTTACAACATTGTTTCCTAACGCACCACTCGAAGCCATCGAAGTTTTAAGGGGCCTTCTAGATCTAAATCCAATAAAGAGATTGACTGTCGAAGAAGCTTTAAAATGCTCATTTATTCAGCCATTTTCCGATCCAATTGAGGAATCACTGGTACCTCCCGCAACTCTCCCGCATCAGTACAGTTTTGAAAATTGCAACAACGAAACTGAATTAAAACAAATGGTGATACAAGAGATTGAATCCTTTAAACATCAGCAAGAAGAATGGGAGTTGGAAATGGAAAAAAGGCAGCAAGAAAAGCATTCTTCTTCGGAGGTATCCCCCGTGCCAAGACGATATCATACTATGGCCGGTGATGCCGAATCCTTTTGTACGACACCTACACAAAAGCTAGACCATCTTCCTTCTGCTACAATGAGTTTATTTGAGCAACATACTCCATATGTATCTACTACTACAAATATGGAAGCTGTAGTTTATACACAGGATCAACTAGTTGGCGAACCTGAAGAATTGGGTGAAGATGACAATTATTCTTATTTATGTGAACTCATCAAAACTACTCCTGGTGTATCAATGAATCCAGAACGTCAAATTAGAGAACCACCTCAAGGAGAAGCTCGTCAAACATTAGATCGGGCACTCAGTGGATCTCGGTAAAATATTATACAACATCCCTATATATTGACTATATACCGTTTTATTATTATTTTTTCATTATTAATAATCACAGTTTCTGCATTTAGTATCTCAACACATTTTTTCATGTATACTCTTAATATACCTGTTTTTTACAATTAAAATTTTATTTGAATTATATGATTTGGTTTGAAAAAGTATAATTTCTATTCACGTATCTAAGTTAGCTCGATAATGCCATTTTTGCAATTGAGGCCTTTTTTTTTTTTTTTTTTTTTTTTTTGTGCTTATAAAAACATTGCACTATAACCCGAATTTACAGTAATAAGCGTGATATTATGGGGTTCTCACTATATAGTCATCAATTTTATCGGATCAAAGCGATGTATTTTGTTGGAAGGGAACCCCAATCATTTTAACTTCTGAATACTCTGTTACAACTGTGTTGTATATTTGAGACTTTCAGTCTACTTTAATAAATATTCATTAGCTACTAGTGTTTTTCAGTTTTTTCAGTTTTTTGAGCAGATGAAGAGAGACTTTTATTAAAACTTGTGCTAAACTCGTTCAAAAACTAAAGTTAGCTAATGAAGCTAAGATATGATATCTGTATATTTATTGTGGATTAATTGACTAAATAAAATTCAATTTCAAGTTATTATTTAATTCTATAAAAAGTTTCAAAAAATATCTAAAATAATCTATGCAAAGTAGCTTTAAAAATTGCGTGCTTTTATTTCTTTATTTCATAGCAATTGAAAAAGGCTGAAGCTTTACAATTATATCAGTGCACATTAGATGTACTTACTGTTGCAGTAGAAGCATGTTTAAATTCATATCTGGCAAAAATTGATGTGTTTACTGATATTAGTGGCTATAAATAGCAGAGAATCAGCGTTGTTTAAATTTATCAAATGCACAATTACCCATGTACAGTGAAATTATGTACTGAAAAACTTGGTAGTTGTGGAATATCACTAGATATTTACACAAAGAAGTATAATTGTCATTGAATTTTTGTTCCTTTACGGAAGATCTTCTAATATTAAAAAATATTTTTTTTATTGTAAAAGCTAAACAGTTACACTCCATATTTTAAAATAGATTTTGTATTACTTTTTGTAGAGACCTGCTTGAGCAAAATTTGAATCTTGAAAAAATTGAATTTTTATAGCTTTTAAACTTCAATGCCAAAACTTACTTGATCTCTTTTCTATAGCTAACCTTATACTAACCACTTTTTATACGCAGCCTAAACGCTGTTAAGTAGTTATGAGTTAGTTATACTATGCTACTTATCTCTAAATTTATTTTATGTCTCACTAAAGCTTCAAAAATACTGAAAATTCACTGCTTTCTTTCTAAAAACCGAGTCTCACTTTTCATCCCTGACTTACTTTTTTTTCTCACAAATTAACACCAAGAAAAAGTTATGTGCCAATATACCTGAGATGTCGAACTTAAATCCAAAAACAAGTATTCAAAAATATCCTATTTCTTGCAGTTGGTATAACTTTCCTGATGCTAATGTTTCAGATTTCTACACGCATTTCACTGCGAAAAATTAAAAACTTTGGGCTCTCATGTCTCCCCAAAAAATTAAGCTATGCTAGTACTTTTAGATAATAAAATTTACTTATTTTAGAACTCTCCATAATATATCTAAGTATAGAAAAATTCTGTGCACTTTTTTTTTTTTCCTTTTTTTGACATTTTTTATAGTAGATTTCGAATTATTTATCAAATTGAGCAGCAGTTTTCCTTTATTCATGTTATATATCTTAATAAGCTCTGTAATATCCATTTTAGTTTTTTTAAAAATATTAATTTTTCGTCGAGATATTCATAAAATGCTAAAAAAAAAATAACTTCCTTGATTTGGCCTCCAAAAAAGACGAGTAGACCCTTGTTTTAAATTTTGGATTCGAAAAAAAATCGACAAATCTCCTATTTTCTCTACGAAAAATTTAGCTAAGAAGCTCGCCAATAGCTAGATCAATAGGTAATTTTGGTGCGCATGTCATCCATTATTTAAATTTAAAACATGTTTATAAAAAGTGACGTGCATCTTCAAAAAATTGGTAAAATTTCAAACACATTTTACACAAAATTTAATGTGAAATATTTGTTTAACTTTTGTTTCACCAAATGCAGAATTTTAAGCTGTACAAAAACCATTTAAAATGCTATCTTGGCTTATTTTGCAGTTTATGAGCAATTGAACAATTTTGTTTTTTACATCATTTTTAGATTATTTTTGGATCAATTTGTCAAATCAGTTTTGAAACCCAGTCAGTACAGGTTTTAAGCCGTAATGTGAACTATTATTTTGATTATCTCAACTAAAAATCAATATATTTTGATGAAACAAAAATGGTAGAGTAGCTTTTAATAGGATCTACATTGTGAATGCGAGAAAATAGCATTTTAATTTTGGGGCTCAATTTTTTTCAATCAATTTTAGATTAGTTGAGTCAATAATTAGCCAGAAGTGCGCCTATATTTTAATATTAACTACTCGGTTTTTGAACATACAGTATACTATATCAATGGCTTGTAGAGGAAAGGAACATTTATGTTAAGAATTTGATACGATTAGGCCAGATATTGAGCGAAAAAACTTGAAAGCTATCTGAAATCTACTTTCTGCAACTGTTAAAAAAAACTGAAAAAAAACCCCCTATCTAGTAGCCGAATTTCTATCCAAATAATTTTGAATTTTACATGAGAGTAGGTACACATTTTGGACACAATCACATAAAAGGATAATTTTTAATAACCTACTGTATGTTAAGAAAATTGTTGTCAAAGTGTACCTATACCTTGCTGTGTGATGCTCCTGTTGAAAATGATTAAAATGCAATCTCTATGAATATTAATTCAAGTAAACTACCACTATATAAAAATATTGCTAATATTATTTACTATACTCATCTCTAATATGATTAACTTTGGTGAGCCATTGTGCGTTCGGTAAACTTGAACAACAGGTTGACTAGTGCTATTTGGTTTGTTCTATTCCATCAAATATCATACTTTATGGCCTTCTATAACAATCAATAGATCATACAATCCATTAATTACTATTTAGAGCATGAAAGAACAAGTCTGAAAATCGGATATAAGAAATGCCTAGTTTATTATTTCTCAATCAACTAATCAAAATACACAGACGACTTAAATTATATCTGTGAAATATCTAAAGATATTCAAAGAAAAAACTATAAAAAAATAACAGTAAGAGTTCAATTGGATAAGTGTAGGGTTTTATTATCAAGTTAAATTCTAGCTAAGGCCTTATTGTGATAAATAAATGTCCTGCCTTTATATATAGTTTTCACCAGAGAGATTAGTTAATTGTCCTAGATCCATATGCAACCAATAACATCCCTTGCGGATACATTTCTTGATAGTAGCCAACCGATATATTTATAGAGTTCGTGGGTACTTGATGTTAATGGTATGATGATGTAATTAAATCCATATTAGTTTGATTGGCCTTTAATATAAATTGTTAGGATCAAAGTTCGTTAGAGCGTTTGTATTAGTATGAATTAGCAATTAGCATGTATATAACTTCGGTAGTTTAATGTCTATTCGTATCAATTGTACTTTAAGTGAGAATCATATACAATGTAGATCTATAGTGGATAAATATGTACATATTCCACAATGACTTCATACTCTTTAACCTCAGCAGTTAATCAATCAAGTAGTTGTCAAGATATATCTGTTTATATATACAGAATAAAGATACCAGAAAATAAAGTTAAAACTAGATATATTTATTGAGTATATTTTGTATCAAAAAAGGTGATGAACTTTTTAACAAGCATTAAGAAACAGGGTATTTATAGTTTTTTTTTTGGAAATGTGGAATCAGTAACAGATTCTATAACATATTGGCCAAACAAGTTTTGACAGTAATAACATTACACCAAGCTAAGTATCTATAGTATTCATGCTTGACTAAATTTAGAGAATAAATCTTCTTTTCAATTAAATAACGCAACTCGAATTTCAAGGCCAGATTCGTGATTGGATCATCCAACACATTCGTGCTACACGATTTCATCATAGCCTTCATGTAACATAACTAACTGTAATAAAGGTACAATGCATCATTATAACATTATAACCTCATTCTTCTCACTCTAAGGATTATAACTGCAGTGGAATTACATACTAAAAGCTTGATAATCATAAAATAACTTAATTTACAAGTATCACTCACAGAGTTCATGCCACTTGAAATATTAAAGTGCAGCAATAATAAAGAGATACTCAAAGT
>JAEPRC010001060.1:0-11709 GCA_016758945.1 Mucor plumbeus
ATGGTTTACTGTTCTCTTCTCTTTTTCCTTCGGCAAGTTTTCAAGTTGACAGCTTGCCTTTCCTTTTAACATAGAATAATATTTTACAAAAACTAATAAAGATACACTTTCATACAAAAAAAAAAAATAATAAAGAGACACTTAATGCAAAAAAAAAAGATAAATGGCGTTTTAACTAATAAGTAACTGGCAACTTTTGTCCATGATTAATAATGATGCATGTTTTTCTCCCTTAGTATTGGAGTTTTTATATTATTTATAAGGATACACTTTCATACAAAACAAAAGCTTTTAGATTAGATAATTCAATTATGGTCTTCTCTTGGGCAACTTATGATAATCATTTCTCTGTTTGAGGCTCATCTGCTAAAGTAATTCTCTTCCACTTATCAAATTTCTCTCATCAAAAAACCACATTTGCAAACAAAATAGAAAGAACTTCCTGCATCAGATGCACAATTAAAAAAAGATTAACGATGAGGGACGATAATCTCCTCCTATTGTCTAGAACTTTATTGAGTTACAATTCTTTTAGTATCAGTTTTAGAGATGGCAAATTTACGTAAACAAATTTCTCGTTTACTGGGAAATGTCAACTGTTTAATTGAATTTGTATTGAGCCTTGTCAGCTTGGGTTGAGTTGGGGTGGGTTTCTGTAATTATCAGAATTAAATGACACTATATTGGTAACTTTTTCATTTGCAATGAAATTAACTAATTCCACTTCAATGCAGTGGCAAATTCAAAGGGATTTCTATTATTTTAAAAGTTATCTTTGATACTACTGCGAACTTGTTAGTCTGCACAAGAAGGTTTGCTAATGCAGCCTAATTTTAATTCGTAATCTTTTTTCAAATTTTCACATTATTTTAAGGAGTCGGCCAAGCATAATTGTTTGGATAGCAAAATTCAGTTTAAACTAAATTTTCCAAATGCATCTTCTATTATAATAAACTTCAAGTTTGATATTTAATGAGTAATTGCCACTAAAAATAAATCAAATGCAATGCTAGGTAGATCGTGTTGCAATGTGAAGTAACAACTTAAGAACAGACTAGCATGTTCTTGCATAGTACTGCATCATTCATCTACTACGTTGAGGGTAAAAATGAAAAACTGCATCTGCTCAGCTTTTATGTCCTTACGCAAACAAGTATAAATTGCAGAAATTTACACAATGATGTTGGGCTATGTATAATGAAATCTAGATAATGAAAATTAATATCTACGATATGGAAGTATCATTGACAATGCATCATTAAGGATGAAAACTGGATATCTGCTTCTGTTTTGGAGGATTTTTAGCAGGAGGATGTTCAATTAATTTCTTCTTGGATGGCAGCTGTTGAGAATAATAATTCAACTATAGTCTCTCTTACAGAACAAAAATTATTTTTCTCAATTACATTTATTTTAATAAAAGCCGAAATTTACCTACGAAAAAAAAATACGAAACATTAGATCTCCAAGCTACTCATAATTTAAATGAAAGCCATTGAGTGTAAAAAAAAAAAAAAAAAAAACTTTTATGCATTTTTGGTTGTTGATTTTTAGTTCATTTACGTACGGCTGTATGTCATATAAGAGAAAATTATTATTTAAAATATATGTATTTTATCATGGCATACTTTGCAAGTGTAATATTTTTATAAAATACTTTTTCCATGATTAAAAATATTTATTGAACGCACTTTTTTCTTACTTTTTACCGTTCAAACAAAATGACATATAACATATTTTGGAGTAGTTTATAGTTAATTGTTTTTAGGGACAATTGTCACTCGATTTTGTTTATTTGCATCGATTCCTGTATTCAAGCCTTCTCTTTTCCTCTCTTTCAAAATAAAAGAGATATTATTTATAAATAGGTATTCGCCGTTACATTCGTTATTCATATTCTGGTTATATATATTTACATGGATACTCAAATTTTATTGCTAATACAGCTATTAATAACTGAAAATTGGAACTTTAGTGATCTTTTATTATACATCTACAATAAAATAAAAGATTATATTGATATTAATTTATTTAATATTAACTATAATTATCCACAAAGGAAGGCAAAGGAAAAGAAAAGGGGGATAGGTACAAGAAAAAGATAATACAAAGACAGCAACAAAATCAAATTATTGCGATAATTTGACTGATTTAATAACATTTGTCTTAACACCACTCATTTCACCACCATAGCCAGCTGCTTGAGTTTTGACAACAGCTCTTGTAGATGATAATTTCTTCATTTGTTTAGCATACTTGTTTCTATGCTTAACACGAGCATTTCTATTTTCCTTCTTACGATGAGGTGTCAAACCCTTGTTCTTCAAAATCTTGTATGATGCCAAACGTTTACGACCTTCTTCAACCTCAACATCACGGCTTTCAATAGGTGCACGATCTGCCTCATAATCGTCTTTTTTGGCGCGTTTAATAGCTTCCTTATTGGCCACAATATTTGCATAGTATTCGTCGTCTGAATCTGCTTTGCCAAAACGAACTTCATTAGCAGCTGCAGTATCATCCTCATCCCAATCAGCATTATCTAAATCGGCTGATGTATCCTGAGGCTGTGCAACACCTTTGCGCTCTTGTTTAACACGATCTCTATACGGTAAATCCACATCACCTTGGTATTTATTGGCGTTTTTAGCTTGTTTCTACAAAAACAGGTTGAAATATAAATATAATGAATAAAAACAATCAACTATTTATACTCACAGAGTCAATTTTGGCAACATAATCTCTGATAGATTTCTTTTTAGCAATCTTATCCTCCATATCTAATTCATCTAAAGCATCCAGTTCCCCAAAGTCATCACTAGCAGCTGCTCTCTTACGTTTCTTTGCCAATTTCTTCAAACTCTTGAACTCTAGCTCCATTTCTTGAATTTCATTCATAATGTCTTGTTCGTCTTCAGAGTCATCTTGAAGATCTGACCCTGATTCTAATTCATGAGCGATTGCAGCGGAAACTCTTTCCTTTTTAGATTTTTTGTTTTGCTTGGGTTGCTTGGTAGAAGTTTTATCAACTGCATCCAAATTAGCGGTAAATTCTGTGATGTCTGATTCAAGTTTTTCTTCCAAAATCTCCAATTTCTCCAAAGTTTGACGTAATTTGAATAATGCTTGGATAACAGGGTGATCACGAATATCATTTGCCTCGGACGCCTTGAGTGCAAAATAAAATGAAATATTGGTCATGTAATTCATAAGTGTTTGGTATTTGAATAACAAAAATTGTCCAGCACTATCGTTTTCTTTTTTCTTCATTTGAATCTTTTCAACTATTGGCTTTAATAAGTTTACAATTTCAGCTTTGTCTTTAAATTCATCTAATAAATCAATCAATTCTGGTGATTCATTTTGAATAATTTTAATCTTCTCGGCGACAGGAAGATTTTTGCGTCGTTTTTCGACCTTCATGACATCAAAGGAAATATCTTCCAAGTCTTTACTGACATCTTCTACCAACTTTTTATCAGCTGCGGCATCTTCGTCATTTCCAAGACCCCAACCAGCCAAAGCATCGTCCACAAAATCCGCCTCATCCATATTAGCGAGCTGCTCTTTTTGAATTCTCAATGCCTCCTCTTCTTCTTCGCGCATTTCGTCGATATCGTCGCCTTCATCCGCATCATAATATGCCTTTTTGGATGTGCCCCAGGTTTTATCTTTTAATGTTGAGTTAAATATCAATTGTGTTTTTCAAAATAATACTCTTTTTTTTTTTTTTTTTTTTTTTTTTTACCATCAATCTCTTCATCATCATCTTGCTTTCCAGTGATATCATCATCAGAAAGCTCATCTTCGGTATCAAGACCATCTAACCCATAAATTTCTCGGTCACTTTGATCTAAAAATTGAGTCAGTTGTTATGCAATCTAAACATATGAATAAGTACTGACCCTGTTCACTTTCTTGGCCGTTGTTCAAAAGAACTTTACTTCTATCATCATGAACTGAACAGAATAATTAATCTCTCAAAGTTTTTCGACTCAAAATTCAACTTACATTCATCTTCTGAATCATGTTCAACATCATCCCATGTTCTAATAGCGTTGATCTTATCATTTTTAGTTGAGTTAATCTCGTTGTCAGCTCCATTGCGGAAAACAGGTGTCTTTTTCTTTCCCATTTTATCTACTTGCTATAATAACAAACAACAATTTTTTTTTTCTTGTTTAAAATATATATTTGAAATAATCTAGTGGCTTACTGTAATGAAATAAGGTCACACACAAGCAAACCCTACATTAAGCCGGACAATCTAAAAATACATGTACACAAGCATAACGTATTTTCATAAAATATGGATCAATTAGAACACGATGATATTATTAAGAAGAAGTATTTAGCTCGTGGATCAGGAGATGCTGCCACAAAAGCTTATATAGCATCAAAATATCTCAGTGGAGGGTCTAATCTTGACGAAAAGAAAAAAAAGAAAAGAAAGAAGACTTATATCAAAAATAACATTGGTATTATTGATGAGGAAGATTTAAGTTGGGAAACAGCAGCCGATTCACAAATTGAAGAACGCAATAGAAAACAAGAGGAAAGTAGATTGGAACAAGAGGCTATCCAGAACGCAGGAGGTGTCTTCCGGGGCACAACTGCCAATTGGGAGACTATTCAAGGAGGCGAACAAGAAGAACAAGAAGAAAAAGAAGACGAGCAACCTCAAGTTGTGCAGGATGATAATGTACCTCGTATGTCTAACGGACAGAGAGCAGGTGTACTGACCAAAGCACAAATCAAAGCAGAGGCTGAAAAAGCTCGAAATTTAGAGATTAAAGCTATGGAGCGATTATCGAAGCAGGAAGGGCAAGATGCAGATACAATATACCGTGATGCAACGGGTAAAAAAGTAGACCCCAAAATTAAAAGAGCTGAGGAGACAAGACGTCGTAAAGAACAAATTGAGAAAGAAGCAAGAAAAATGGAGTGGGGAAAGGGGCTAGTTCAACGCAGAGAAGCAGAAGATGAAAGAAGAAGACTTGAAGAAGAAAAGCATAAGCCAATGGCTAGGTAAGGAGATATTATACACCTATAAACTCAAAAGGGATTAGGGCTATATAACTTATTTTGTTTCTTGTAGATATGCTGATGATGAAGATCTCAATGAGGAATTAAAGGAAAAAGAAAGATGGAATGATCCAGCTGCGGGATTTTTGACAGTAAGTCTAGTAGTTTTCTTATGTCAGGAGATACTAACACTGTGTGATATAGAAGAAGACCACTGCCTCAAAAGGAAAAAGGTTAATCAAGCCAGCATACAAAGGTGCTTGGAAGCCGAACCGTTTTATGATTCCACCTGGTTATAGATGGGATGGTGTAGATAGATCAACAGGATTTGAAGATACATTTCTATTGCAACAAAACCAAGCGAAATCATTTGCAGCCCAAGCTCATGCTTGGTCAACTGAAGATATGTAATGGTAGTAATTTCTTCTCTCTCCTCTCTCTTCTCTCTTCTTTCTTTTCTCCTCTCTTCTATAAATATATTTATATAAAATAGAAAACCCTTATGAAGAAAAAAAGAGATATATAACATTTATATATACATATACAGCATATATATTTTTTTATCCCCCCCCCACCTCCTCTTATTATATTTACTTTTTGTTTGTAAAATAAACAACTCCTATTTCAATTTATAAAGTTCTAGGAGTTTATCAAAGGGGAGTTTTTTATGTAAAAGGAGGGGTTGTTATACACTTGATATTGGTAAAAAGAAGAATTTTGATAGATATAAGGGGGGACTTAAGTTCGGATCAATATAGCTCATTGTAACCCTATTAAATATGCAAGTATATATTTATAAATTGTCAATAGGCTGCAACAAAATGTAAAAAAGATCTGCATTACATCAAAGACAACAACAACAAGCATCTCTCATTGCGCTTCCTCTTAATAATAAGTTGGATTGACACCTATATAAAGGATCAATTAATTTCATGTCAATTCCCTCTTTTAATTTGAATCCTAAAAATATTTACTTAATAATGCATTCGATCAGTTCTACTTCAACTTCTTCTTCTACTACTACTACCATTTTACCACCAATTTCCGACTTATTCAATAATAATATTACCATGTCTCGCTCTTCAGTACTCGACATTGCAAGTTTATTATCATCTCCTGCTACTACAGACATTAGCTACCATCACGATAATCATAATCAACATCATTCTCACAATAACCATTGTAGTAATCACCGTGATTTAAAAGCTAAAAGAAAGAGAGCTTCCCCAAATCAATTAGTGGTTTTGAATCGTATCTTCAGCCAAACCTATTTCCCATCAACAGAGATTCGTATTGAGCTCGGTAAGCAATTGGGTATGAGCCCTCGTACTGTTCAAATTTGGTTTCAAAACAAGCGTCAAGCTCTTCGTAGTCGTGGAAGACACAATTCACCACCATCTTCTTTTTATCTTCCTCCAGTTTCTCCACCAAGATCACCTCAATCTGATTTTTGTCAACCTAATTATTCTTTACCTCCATTAAGATTCGTTCCTCCATATCAGCCACAACAACACTATTCACCTAGTATGTCGTATCCTAGCCCTAACTCCATTGATCATCTTCCCTATCGTGATTATTAATTCAATGCAACATACTACAATCTCGATCAACCAATATTCAATGTATGCCCATCTCCCTCTTTTTTCTCTCTAACTTCCAATTGTGTGTAATTATTAATTTCCAAAAATATGTCCCATGGCTCCTTACTATTATTTATGTTATATTTTCCATTTTTTTTTTTATTATTATTTTTTTTTTATTATTACTTTACATAATATTATATTTGTATATGCCTTTTCCTTTAGTTTTACATAATTAATTTATTATTTTTTGTCTAATCTTATTGCTTTTATTTGTGCACAACCATTGACATCGCCGTTTTAACTCACTCCCTTATATTGCGCTTTTGCTGTTAATAATAAAGTTTCCTCTTTAATTTATTCCTCAATAGACTTGTCAAAATAGTCGAATTATATTTATATATATATAGCAAAATCTCCTAAATTAAGCAAAGAAAAAAATACTTGGTTGAATCATGTATTCATATTTCTCGGATAATCCATATTTTCGGTTTTGTTATTGTAGAAAATGTACGGTATGTATTTTCAAGATTCTTTACTTGTTAATAAATACATAATATGTTATTTTAATAACCCCTTAAAATATAAAAATATTTGTAATCAATAGAAAAACTCAATTCTAAAAAAACCAATTTTTTGTTTTTGTTTTGTTTTTGTTTTGATAATATGCTATTGTAAGTAAAATTATTATTCTTATTATTAATCTTTTGAAATGCAGAATTAAAATCTCCCGGAACATTTATCTTAATATCAAAACAAGAGGTGATTTTCTACAAAGAAAAACTTGTTTGGATGACAATAGGAATTTTCTCTTTTTGGTAAAGAAATTGAATTACTACTCCTGGTTTCCCTTTCTCCCTGTTCCGCTAAATTGTTCCGTGAGTAAATTTTAGAAAAATATTGCGAATTGACTTGTATTGTATGTACCGTTGAAGCGATATAGATCGTATTTCGTATTATAAGGAAACCTCAGTAGATCTTCTAGTATTATTACATTTTATAAATTGTTTTTCTCTAAATACAAATTAGAATTTTTAATTAAGTTTATTTAAAGTTGTATGAATCAAGATTCGTTATCAGTCCCTTTCTCATTTTTGCTAACTTTCATATCTTTCTTTTTTTGTTTTCTTTTTTTTTTTTTTTTTTTTTTTTTATTTATTTATTATGAGTGGGATTCCAAATACCTCTACATTGAGCTACCAATATTAATTCAAATTTAACATGTAAGGGACCATAAACACTAATTGCTTTAACTTCATTGATGCAATATTTTAAAACATAAAGCTCCTATTAATATTATAATAACCCCGTTTAAATAACTTGATATCTTAATTCTGAATACCATTTATATATTTGTTTATTGAAAAGGGAGAAAAATAAATCATTTGGATGTATATTTACGTGTGTGGTATTACAGTGCAAACCAACAAAAATCTGCAGAAATTTCTACAGATTGTAAGATTAAGCATTTAAGCATGTAGAAATAGGGATTTAAAAATAACTATAATACAACTATCAACATACCCAATATATATTATTTATTACATATTTGCGTTTTATGATGTGTTTGATGTAACTTTATTATGTTTACCTACAAGTTAGTTTGTTTTTGATTGGCATCAAAGCTTTATTTTGTGAACCTTAATTTTTTGCCACTATATATTTTACTGGTTGTTACTGTCAAGATTCATTATAATCATGTGAGCTAGCTTGCTTGTATTGTAAAGATATGCTTGAATTAAGACAAGGTTCAAAAATGCAGCTGTCACTGTACTTGCTAATCAATTTGACTTTTATGCCCGAGAAAGAAGATTACATGATATAAAATGCAAATGTGCCAGCAGCCTTTTTTTTAATTCGTCTTCTCTCCTCAATTCTGACTGAGTATGCATAGATACACATACTTATTAAAATAGCCACAGTTATAATAGTGTCCAAGCTATAAATTTTAACAGTAAAATGTTCCTTTTCCTGGTTCATATAACTAATCTCATTCTCCATCATTGAAATTGTTTACAATTATAGAAAATATATTCTAATCTGCTGTATGTAACATGTTATTGATATGCATACTTTATGCAATCTTTTATTTTCTTAACCGCTTTTTATTATTTAGGATTATAAACATTTAGACAAAGGTTGGTAATGCATATGTGTGGGGGCCACATACACATATTTTTCAGGGGTTACTATTATAATCTCTCATATTGACTGAGCTTGCTACATTTTAAAGTCGCATATATGCGAATACGTAATCCGGATATAGTTTACTGTACTATATTCCTTGTCTTGTACTAAAAATGAATAACACATAAGGCGTTATTGAGATATATACTTCTTGTAAATAATTTAAGAGTAAAATTTTGAGAATGTATTTTTACATTTTGTAAGATTTATGATGTTTTGTAATATAGAGTTTATATTGCCATCATCGAATCAAACAAACAGTTACTATTATAATCAATATATATGCCACAAAACTCAGAATTTTCTGAAAGGAGAGTTTTGGAGGCAGGGATGTACGAAATAAATAAACGGGATCAAAATCGACTTCATGTATAAAAAAAACTTGTTTCGAACATTATACTCCTAAGTGCAAACATTATTTTTCTTCATTGATATACATAGTATTAGTTTCTTCTTCTAATTTATGTACTACTACTTTAAAAAGAGACCTGGTAACTCGTTGGGAGAAGGAAGGGAATTCATTGTTTTACGGCTGTGATTACAATTAATACAGTATCTATATCTACAGTATTTTTCAGTGCTTGGCAGTCAGATTTGACAGCCATCAAAATTTTACAATATAGATTTACTACCCATTTATCGCTAATGAAGAGATATTACAAGCAAGATAATTAGCAAATGTACATGTGTCTCATCAAAGTGTTTTCAAACGTTGACGTGAGATTTACAGTTCAAATGTTAAATTCGTCCCTCGGTTTTTTTTTTTTTTTTTTTTTTTTTTTTTTTTTCATAGAAGCAGGATTGTTTACATGCATGCAGTTTTTTTTATTACCTAATAGTAGAATACTAATTCTAGAATTTATTCATCAGTTGTACTTTAGAGCCTTCAATTAATAAACTAAGTAATCGTTTTATTCCTTAACTATGAGTAAAATGCTAGCGGTTGAACCTTCATCGGCAGTTTTAATCACGATCATTGGTACAAAAATTGAAACGTTTATTCCGTTAATTGGTATATGTATACTTTAAATACATCATTTATATAATACAAGAGCTATGTAATCATTAAATTATTGTCGTTTAGTTATGCTCAAGTTTCTTTGGATCATAATTACTCATTAATTTCTTTTCATGAAAGCTCACTAAAACAACTAGAGACAATTCAAAATTTCTCATTATTTTTCATCCCCTTTTTAAATATACTCAAATATGAGCTGTGGCTGTGATAGGACGCAGTAATTGTACGCGTTCTGCTCTAAAGTAATAAAATTTTAAAAAAAAGTTACACTCCATAAGCCAACACGAGCTTTATATTCTGTAAAGTGTTCATTTGAGTAAAATTAAAACTATTATTCAAAGCTCCCAATCTTTGAGATTGAAGTGTAAAAATTTTCTATAACTAAACTCATCTAACACAAATTCTTAAGTACTTTTTAAGATATCTGAATACTAACAATTTGGGATTTTTTATTTCTATTTTTGTTGATCTTTTTGCAGTAGATTTCAAAATATTGTTATACTAAGAAGTATTCGCTTTACATTCATATCATTAAATCATTGAACTTATTGAGACCTTTTGGGTTCAATTCTGTTTGTATCAAAGTATCTATTAATTTTTTCTAGAAATATTCTACAGAAATCTGTACAAAAAAAGCCTTTCAAAATTTTATGGGTATATACTGTAGTATATATAGTATATATACCTATGACGCTTCCAAACATATATATGCAGTATATCACCCTGATTATTGATGCCATTAGTTAGAGAATGTTGTATAAGGATTGAATTTGCGATAATATGCTTAAGAAAGAGTACAATAAAATGAATGTGTAATTAATCAGTCCTTCAACTGTACAATAAAAACAAGATAAGGTTTATTTAGATATAAAAGTATTGCCTTTTATAATGATTTAATATTGAGTTCCTGAGATACAATTAAGAGCGGTATTGAACTATTAGATCTGTTTGAGAGTAATTTATGTATTGATGTTAATCAATCATAATTGAGCCGTGATTGTAGAGCTTGTGAATTGCCTTGTTTCAATGCTGCGCTTGTTGTGCCTGGATTGTTATTTGATATATCTTGACAGCTACTTGAATAACTAACCGCTGAGGTTACAGAGTATGGTGTCATGATTTGAGTGGTCCTAGCCTTTCGGTTAATTGAATGAAAAATAATAAACTAGGCGTTTCTTCTTACAGTATATCCGATCCCAGATTTGTTCTTTCATGTTTTAAACAGTGATCAATGGGTTGTATGATTTAGTATTGGTTGCTCATAGAAGGCGATAAAGTATGATACTTGGTAGAATACAACAGAGAGTTTCATTTTCTTCCAATACTTTGAATATACATATATATATATATATATATCACTAGGCAAAAATTCATAATTCACCCGGTAAATTATTTTGGAATTATTTTGTGAATTATAAGGAATGATTCCATTAACGTACGCGAATTATATGTGAATTATTAAGTGAATTAAACTCATCTTATTTGAAGTAAGCTTGATATTCAGTGATCACTTTCGCTTTATTTAGTAATTGCCTTTTAAAAATCAGATGTTGGGACAAAATCCAAAACAAATGAGACATTGGTAGTAGATATTTCTTTGTTTCAGTCAATATATCGTATCATTTTTATACTTAAAATCAAAAACGGAATAATAAAAACATAAAATATGAATATTTATGGGATGAAAATCGATTATTTTATTTAAAAAAATAGGTCATATTAAATTAATTGGTTATATTATTATATTAACAATAAGGGTATAGCTATAAAAGCCCTTGAAAAGCCAATATTTGCGCTCAAAATAACATGATACAAGTAGCACTAATCACCTCTTATTTGGCTGATCTTTTCGTCAAAACTACATTAGATTCTAAAATAAAGAAAGTGTTAATGCATAAC
>JAEPRC010001061.1:0-11703 GCA_016758945.1 Mucor plumbeus
GTGATTTTACGCTGGCGTTATCGCTAGCTTTTTACAAAACTACACTTTGTGGAAACAAAAATAAGTCCGTGTAAATGTCATCAGCTCATTCAGATAAAACAACATAAGATGCGTAAAGTGGTATGTGCATATGATATATAATAGGGATTGCCAATGATTTTATTAATTGAAACTTATGTGCAGCTTCTACCTTTTTTTGTATACTTTTATAGCCATTTCGTGACCAAAACTAAAGCTTAATATTGGAAAACAAGCCAGTAAATATCAAACTGATATACCTCATCCCTATTATTTAATTGGCATCTAATAATAGTAACTCCTGTATATTGAAAATAGGCATCTCGTTTGTTATGAATTTTTGTTGATTGCTGTTTGAGTGATTGGGAAATTGCAGCGTAATTTTTTCTAAAATTTGTTAACAAAATCATATGGTTTTTAATAGAAAAGCAAGCTAGTAACTATGTAAATCATTACTTGGAAGTTTTATTAGATGACCTGCATCTAACACTTATTTTTTACGAAACTTTATGTGTATTGAATTTCAACAAAATAGTCTTTTATAGTAATCTATAATTTTGAGCTAATAATAGAGGTAGAAAATATGCTTATACTGTTAATACTATCCTTGTAGCATGCATATAAAGAAAAAGGCAAGGTTTGCATGAATAAAGCATGGAATGTTTAAATCACTACAGCTTTTTGTTTCAGTAGAAAGTATTGAATTCTTTGTCAAGATAATTAAAATAATAGTGCACAATACACAATACTGCTTAAAACCTACCAAAACTGGGTCCTAAAATCCATTCGACATATCGATCAAAAAATGATCCAAAAAGCAAGATTATCTAATACCACCTGAACTTCAAAGCAAGTTGAACTATTGTTTAAACGTTATTTGTACAGTTCAAATTCTGCATTTGTCTAAAATAAATTCAGACATATGTTTTAAATCAAACTTTGCCGAAGATGCGATTGACATTTTGGATGTTTTTTAAAGATGTAAGCCATTTTTTATAAGTAAATTTTAAATCTAAATAATTAATGAGATACGTAGCAAAATCAACGATAAATTTAGTTATTAATAGACTTTTTAACTACATTTTTAGCAGAGAAATTGAGATCCTTGTTAATTTTTGAAAATATCTCTACGAAAAAACAATAGTATTTCAAAAAAAAAACTAGATTGTATTCGACAGAGCTCATTGAAGTTTATGATATGAATAAAAAATAGCTGCAACTTTATTTAACCAATATTCTGAAATTTACTACAAAAAAAGAAAAAATAAAAGTACTCAGAATTTTTTGATATTTAAACATGTTATAAAGCGCCACGAAACAAATACGCTTTATTATTAAAAGCTGTTAATACAGCTTAATTTTTTGCACAGATATAAAGGCTCAAAGCTTTTAAGTTTTTTTTTATAGGGAATACCGTAGTGGGCATCATTATTTATTATTTAACGATTGGCTTAATATTCATAAAACTCCTACATAACGTCTATAAAACAAAGTGTACAGTAAATTGATGAAGGGACTGAGAGGCCAATCAAGTGGGCATGAAGGGAAGAATAAATGGGGGTATAAGATAAATAAGATGTAATTAAGAATGACTATAATCTACCATTAAGACGAAGTACTAAGAACCAAGCAAGGCATGCAGAAAAAGTCATACGGATAGGCGTTGGTTAGGTGGCAAAGCACCAAAACTGAACAATCAGTACTACATGAATTTATCTACAGGTTAGGCCAACCACCAGGGCCGCTTATTTTTTTTATAGGGTAGAACGTAGTGGATATACTTTATTTATTATTATTTAATGTGAAGACTTAATATACATGAAACTCCTACAATAACGCTTCATGTAGCACAACGTAAACGTAAAACTAAAGGTCAAGAGATTGAGAGGTCTCCACAAGTGGGCCTATTATAAACAAGATTGCGATATGATGATATTATGAAAGTGGGGAAAGAAATCTACTAAATAAAGTGCTGCACCCAGAGCCAAACAGGCATGCGGAGAAACGTCATACTAAAAGTTATGGGTTGGCGACGATGACACTAAACAGGATATACAGTACTACATAACATTATCAAAATAAACTTGTCGACACCAGGATTTGAACACGAGACCTTGCGCCTGGGAAGCACACGCCTTAACCATTCAGCCCAACCACCAAGGGCTCGGTTTTAAGTTTTAGCAGTGAAATACGTGTAAAAATCTGAAATATTAGCACTACTGAAAAGATTATATCAGTTGCAAATGATAGGATATTCTTGGATATTTATTTTTAGGATAAAGCTGAACATCTCAGGTACATTGGAATATGATGTTTCCTTGGTGTTATTATATATATATATATATAAAAGGAGCAGAAATGAAAAGTGAGGCCCAGTTTTTAAAGAAAAAATTGTGGTTTATCTGTCTTGGAGTCCTTCGTGGGGTATAAAACAAATTTAGGAGTAGATAGCATAATAGGGCCAATTCATGTTCATTTAGCAATGCTTAAAGTATGCCCTAAAAAGTATTTAGTATGATGTTAGTTATAAAAAAGATGGCATAGGCTGTTATTAATGATTGAATACTATGAAAATTCAATTTTTTGAAAATCCAAATTTTGGTCGAGCAAGTACGTGCATAAAAAATATCAAAATACATTTTAAACTTATGGATTGTGGTTTTTTTTCGAGTTTATCAGAGTAATCTAATAAAATTCGTTAACTACAGAGTAGAACAAAATTAAATAGAACGTACTTTTATAAAGTGAATAAATTTTTCTATGAACTAAATTAGATATAAAAGCAGTTATAAGATTATATTTGTTTAGCATTTACATACGATATATCATTTTGATATATTATAAAGCAAGTGGACCTAGCAGCATTTCCGTTACCAAACATAGATTGTAAGTAACGGTTTTCAAGAGGTTGTTTCATTACTACTCTTTATTTCTGTTTTTATATATTTGATTTATAAAATTCAAAACTTATAAGAGGAATAGATAGCTTGCCAAAGCACAAATAATCAGGGTATTATAAGCAGAGAATATACATGATCCTTACAACGTATTGACAATCCATTCAAAACATTATTGCTTAAATATTTGCACTACACAGTGTATTACCAAATAATTTCGCAATATGCTTTGTTTGTTTAAAATTTAGCAGTTCTATTGGAAAGTGTAATTCCAGGTATCAGAAGTGTGCTATTCAATGAATTGATGGCAATCATATTCCGATTAGCTTTGGTTGAGTTAAAGCATTTTTCCTTGATTTGTAATTATTACAATTTTAATTATCTTTATAGAATTATATGGAGCCTGTGAACCAAAAGTTCTTTTGGTGAAGCCAGCTGATGTTCATGTACTAATTTATTATCCTCCTGATCCCATTTTCATGCCATAAAAACTTCCTGGTAAATTGAAATATATACAAAGAACGTACTCATAAATAACGTTAGTAGCCTTGACATAGAAATCGGTCAAATCTTTAAGGAAATAGATGATAAACTTGCAGTATTTTTGAAACATACATCCATTATCAAGGTCATATGAAAGCAATTTATCGTGCAATTAATATAGGATATTCTATCAAGATTGACAAAGAATTAAAGAATTGTAGAAAAAAGAATAACTGATTGGGTCTAGCTAATTATTAGGCTGCATCATTTCAAAGAATACCACGATATGAATTGTTGCTTAAAGGTAAACATAGTGATTTTATAAATACATATATTTTTTTTTGTTTTTTGTTTTTTTTTTTTTTTTTTAAAAAAAGACCCAGCGCATTAAATTCAATTATCATATAACTTTTGAAACATGCAAATAGATCCATTAAAGATGAAATATCAACTCATAGTTTAGTTCTAATTAAAAAAAGATCATAAATGGATTAATTTTCAAGAAAAAATATTAAATCCTTATTTTCAGCATTTTTTATTTTTTTATTTAATTCTTAATCAATATAAAATCTTGCAATTCTTGAGTAATCATCATTTAAATTTACATATTATTAACATACACTATACAATTATATACACACTTTCTTGGAAATCAATGTAAATATTATAAATCCTTCATCTGTTCATGCAGCAGAAACAACTGATGTCTTTTTTATAAAATTACTGAGAGGGTAAAATGTTTCAAATACAAAGGGATTGCTGGACATAAAACCTCTTTTTGGTAATACTATGCGTATACCATTGAAAGTTTGGTTTTTATTGAGTGGAAAAAGAATGCACTATTAATTAAAACGTGGAGTTATATTAATAAAGCTTTTATTGCATTTTGTCGAGTGTATTGTCTTGGTGCAATTAGAATTAAAATGGCCTTTTTTCCTCAAACTACATCCAATAAACGGAACATATAAGTAAGAAATCATATTATGCCCTCAACAATCTATACATATTTCTCTCAACAAAGTGCATACTTGTGTATTTGATGTTGAGCATACAATAATCAGGCCATTAATAAAGATATTTACAAGGATTAAACACACGTATTGTATTATGTTTTAGTGTAATTTGAAATGTCATCATATTCACATCAATAAATTAAAGTTTTTATTTTTGTGTGGGTTGTACAATTGGAAAAAAAGATGAGCAGAAAATACTTGCATACACAGAGTCTCAAACCAGAAAAAGCATCGCAATTTCAAATTTATTAAAAAAAAATATAGTGCCTGAATTTTCAAGGGTTTTTCCTCAGCTAAAAACTCGGATATAAGCAAAAGCTCAACACAAAAAAACCTCTTGGCATGTCAAATCTATCAGTATAGTTTTACTTTTTAAAGCATGTATGAACATATTGCTGCGCTCAAAATTTGTACCTGATGATGTATTTTTGGGACCAGCGGTGATTTATTTCTTCATGTATCACGATGTTGTGAGACACAATTTACTTTTGAGCAAATGACAATGAGGAAACATCTGTTCGGGTAATCTGTATAAGCTCAAGTTAAAGTCTAAGTAGTTTACAAGGACATGATTCAATGGATTTAATAATAATTTCTTCAATGTAACAGAAAATATAGATTCACACAGCTCAAGTTTCTACTCGAGTTTTAAAATTCGAACCGCGGATAGCCTTTTTTTTATACGCGTTTGAAATAATAAAAAAAAAAGATTGGAAGGGAAGGAAAGGACATTGTACCTGCCCCCCCCCTTTTTTTTTGTAGATACAAAATGTAAATAATACATGGTTAATGATTTTATATAGACATTGATGTAAACATGTATTGTTGTAAAAATAGAAAGGAATACGATAAAAACGAAGCAGTTCTTTTGTTGACTTGATTACGCACAGATCAAAATTATAATATGAAACATTTGATTGCAGTGTATTTTGTTGATGTTGGTTTATAAGGTGGGGGGGAGGTTTCTTTTTTAACATGCTTATTGTAAAAAAAACCAATTTAAATTAACAGTTTGTAGCCCATCGTTCTTTTATGATAAATCTGGTTATCTTGGCAAATGCAGGAATATGATATAATTTAATATCATTTTTTAGTGTTATTTTTAGGACAAAAAGATTGCCAAGTTTCAATTTTTGCACCGAATCACCGACTTTTGTTGAATTGATCTTTCCTGTTCAATTTCCAGTATCTTTTGTTGCGCCGCTTCTTTTTTTTTTTTTTTTTTTTTTTTTTGTATTGTTAATTTTTCTCAGTTTTGATATTGTTTTGTTAATCTTTTTCTTTTTTCTTTTTTCTTTTCTTACTTTTTGATATACTCAACATTTTCCTATTTGATTGGACTAAAAAATAAAGGGAAAAACGTCAAATCATCCCTTTATATATATACCTCTTAGAGTAACTAGAATAAAATCAACAAGAAATCTCTTACTCAGATGGGTTCATCCAATGATAAAATCAAAACATATAATCCACATCTAAGTCGAGAATTCTCTATTACAAGTCATTCTGACCCTGAAGAACAGCCCATGGCTTCGGATGCTCAGGCATTTATTACACAACCTGTCAAGCGTGGAAAGTCACTTGTACGACCTGAAAGAGAAAGGATAGATCCTAATCATCGACAATATCATTATCGTCAAGCTGCAAGTCAGGCACCTGATGACTCAATTCAAGCTAGTAGAACTGGTAATTTGCCTCGAACTCTTAGTCGAAAAGGTACGACAAAATCAGTTGCTATTCGTCGAGGAAAAAGTATATTAGGCCGCGAGGAAAAAGCTATAGAAGATGATTTTGCTTATGCTCAAGAAGAGAAAAAGCCTTCATGTTGGGATAAACTTCCAACACCTTGGATGCTATATTGTTACATACTTACGTTTTGGATTCCTCCATTTGTTTTAAAGATTTGTGGTATTCCTTATGGCCAAGCTCAAACTGCATGGAGAGAAAAGATTGGTCTTGTAGCTGTCATTTTAGTTATTATGGCGTTTGTTGGGTTTCTTACATTTGGTTTTACAGCAGCTACATGTCCTGCACAAGCTGTCACTGTACACGGCAATGCTGTTACTCCAGGATATTTAATTATTAAGGGTTGGGCGTATAGTCTTTCGGATTGGCAGGATCATCCAGCTATTAATGGTGGAAATCAAACATTAAATGTACTTTATCCACCTATGAATGGTAGTGGTATGGATGCTTCCTTTTTATTCCCTTCTCGTGTATCTGCCTGTGACAATGTATTTGTTGATCTACAAGGCGAACAACCTAACTATTTCCCTTGTCAATTATTTAACCCTAACATTACAGTGGCACCTGATGTTTCGCTTTACACCAATCGTACAAATTGTCATACAGCTGATACTGCTACTGGCTTATTGAGTAGATTTGCTTCTCAAGGTGTACCCAATACAGACGGTTCTTACAACAAAATATCTAAAGTTTACTACAATTACGATGATGTGAATACAACAAGCCATCTTATGATTTATAATGGGTAAAAAAAAAAAAAAAAAAAAAAAAAAAAAAAAAAAAGAGAGAGCTAGGTCAATTGAATTATAAACTAAACTGTTTTTTTTTTAGTCATGTATTGAATTTAGCCTTGTTGCAATCTTTACCAACAACATATTTTCAAATTGTGGAAGGTGGACTTGTTGATCAAATGTTGAAAGATCCAAATAGTTGGGGAGGACAAGATATGACCTATGTAATTCAATCTTATCGTGGACCTGGTATTTCTTGGAAAGAAGAAGCCGAATGTTTATCACAAACTATTTCAGTTGGACAAATTGACACAATTTCAGTTGGTTGTATGTTTTCAGATATTGTTTTATACGTTTCGTTGGTTGTTATTTTGGCTGTTATTGGTGCTAAATTTTTGTTTGCTGTCATTTTTGGTTGGTTTTTATCATGGAAATTGGGTAATTTTACAGAAGAAAGCTCGTTTGCAGCAAGAAGAGAACGTGAAGAACAGATCGAAAATTGGACTCGTAATATCAACACAAATGGCCCTGTTACACATATACCTCCACCAACTCAAACTATTCAACAAACCAAACGTAAAAGTCTTTTTCCTAGACAATCAAGATTTACACCAATGCAACATGGCCCTAATCGATTTGATTTTGATAAACCGCCTACACCTGTCTGGAAAACGTAAAATAGAATTACTTGATTTATAATGTTCTATGAATACTAATATTTTTTTTTCTTTTGATAGTAATGGTGTTCGCCCTGACTCATATAACTCAGCATCGACACCCTCCTTTTACAATACTCCACCTAGTCATCGTGAATCATATAGTTCATTCGCTACCAATATTAACAATAATAACTATGTTACTCCTGCCATCTCTTCGTATTCTTGGGATGGTCGTAGCAGTGATTCTGCTAGTGTAAATCGGTCTAGTGTAAATGGTGGTATATATTCAAATGGACCACCATGTCCATTCCCATTATCGCCTTATTGTGTACCTCAACCAGCACCTGATTATATGCCATTTAATTACCCTCTTGCTCATACCATGTGCCTTGTCACTTGCTACTCTGAAGGTGAAGAAGGTATTCGTACAACATTAGATTCTATTGCCGTAAGTGATTATCCTAAAAGCCATACTATGCTTTTGGTTATTTGCGATGGCTTAATTACTGGTAGTGGTGAATCCATGTCTACCCCTGATGTTTGTGTGGGTATGATGCGTGATTTGATTATTCCCGCTGATCAAGTAAAACCTCAACCTTATGTTGCTATCGGTGATGGTGCAAAAAGAAATAATTGTGCCAAGGTTTACGCTGGGTTTTACAAGTTTAATGATGAAACTGTACCTGTAGACCAACAATCTCGCGTTCCTATGATTACAATTGTTAAATGCGGCACTGAAGAAGAACAAGATGCTCCTAAACCTGGTAATCGTGGTAAAAGAGATTCTCAAATTGTGTTGATGCAATTCTTGCAAAAAGTTATGTTTGATGAACGTATGACTATGATGGAATATGATTTCTTTAATGCAATTTGGCGTGTAACTGGTGTTCCAGCCGATAATTTTGAAATTTGTCTAATGGTAGATGCTGATACAAAGCTATATCCGGATGCATTATCGAGGTTAATCTCTGCTGCCGTTAAGGATCCTGAAATTTCTGGTCTTTGTGGTGAAACTAGAATTGCAAACAAAAAAGATAGTTGGGTTAGCATGATTCAAGTATTCGAATATTATATTTCTCATCATCAATCAAAAGCATTTGAATCTATTTTTGGTGGTGTCACTTGTTTACCTGGTTGTTTCTGTATGTACCGTATTAAGGCTCCAAAAGGACCTAACGGTTATTGGGTTCCTATCTTGGCAAATCCTGATATTGTGGAACATTATTCTGAAAATATTGTAGATACATTGCATCGTAAAAATTTGTTATTGCTTGGTGAAGATCGTTATTTAACAACATTGATGTTGCGTACATTTCCTAATCGTAAAATGATGTTTATACCTCAAGCTGTATGTAAAACTGTTGTACCTGATACATTCAAGGTTTTGCTTTCTCAACGTCGTCGTTGGATTAATTCCACTGTTCATAACTTGTTTGAATTGTTGCTTGTCAATGATCTTTGTGGTACTTTCTGTTTCTCTATGCAAGCTGTGGTTTTTATGGAATTAGTTGGTACACTGACTTTACCTGCTGCTATTTCTTTCACGTTATATTTGGTTATTGAAGCTATTATTGGTAATCCAGCTGTCGTTCCATTAGTATTGCTTGCTCTTATTTTAGGTCTTCCTGCTGTTTTGATTGTAATTACAAGTCGTAAGATTGTCTACGTTGGATGGATGATTATTTACTTGTTTAGTTTACCCATTTGGAATTTTGCTCTCCCAGCTTATGCTTTCTGGCATTTTGATGATTTCTCATGGGGTGATACTCGTAAAGTAGAAGGCATAAAGAAAGATCAAGGCCATGGTGGTGAAGGCGGCAACTTTGATAGTAGTGTAATCACTATGAAAAAATGGAGTGAATATGAAATGGAACGTCGAACAAAGTTAGCTCAAGAAAATAATATGCCTGTTCCTCGATTTGTTCAACGCAGTATGAGTGTAGACATTTTCAGAGAAAATGAATTATATGATGTCCAAAATAGAAGATACAGTAGTCAATCGAATGGAAGTGCCGGCATTCCACTGACACAACAAATGGAACAAGGAATTAACAATACCCGTTATCGTGGTAATAGCAATGGTAGTGGAGAAGCATCGTCTGCAACACCACTTGGTATCATTCCTGCTCGAGTTCAAATTTCCGACCCATCAGCAGCACCTTCTAATTATGATATTAATGAAATTATGCAACCTACTAGTATTACACAAGAGCAGTCAGAAGACAAATCTATAGAAAACCATGAGTTAGGTTGGATTCAACAAAGCAGCCAAGGAAATAATTGGGCTGATCCTGCGCCGCATCATAATCATGCTCATTTTGAAGACAATGGGGCTAATAATAACAGTAATTATAATGATGAAGTTGATTCTACTCCTTCTCATATCAAGAGTGGCTAAAGAAAACAACCTCTTCCCCCACCATTTCCTATCAATATGTACATTAACAACAACAACAATAATAATAATAATAATAATAATAATAATAATAATAATAAATCATTTGTAATTATTTCGATATAAAAGTGTATCATACCATTTAAGTTTTTGAGCATGCAAAAATCATTTAGATATACTTTGGATGTGGCAAAATGGGTTGTAGAAGCATTTTCACAAGAAATTGATACAGTAATAAGTTTATGTTTTTCGGACACCTGCTCCACTTCTCATAGCAGGCAGCGGTTTCAGCTAATATATGCCCCAATTTTGCTATCTGATAAATTTAAAGCAAATGAAATGATTAGAAATTCACTGTTTGATTTTCATTCTATCCAACAAGCTCATTATACAATTTGCAACAAAAAATCTGAGTCTGTTTATTCTAAAAATACAATGATGGCATTTGAAAACAAGACTATTTAATGTTAAAATGTCTATTAGATTATCTCAATTTTAGATATATGATACTTTGGTATGTCAACTTGATTGCATAAAAAAAACTAACACTTGGCTGAGCCGCTATTATCCTCAATTGTTGCTTTGCAACGGATAAGCATACTTCCAACAAGAGATTTAATAAGCTAGGATCTAAGTTATTCTACTCTCTTACCAAAGAAGCTTTTAAGTTTTTAGTTTCTTAAATTATATGCCTTCTGGATTCAATCCTTCTTTTTGAATATCTCCATATATTTTTATATGGTTTAGGTTAATTCTTTGAAATAAAACTTGAGGCTAATTTAATCTTTTTTCAATTTACTTTATCATCTTTAAATCTAATTCTCATTTCATCCCAATTTTATCCTCACTTTATCTAAATCTCAATTTCTATTTTATTTAAATTTTATCCTCATTACATCCAAATTTTACTTGTTTTTAAAGTAGAAATACTGAATCCTCACCCATCTGAGTGTTATTATTGTTGAAGTTTATATTATCGTCGAGAACCTCTATATTTATTTAATTATAAAACTTGAAATGAAAAACCTCAGTATTTATATCATGTTCGTCTCTTTTTTATAAATGTGATTGATTTTTATTACACATCTTACATCCGAGAGTGCCAGGTGACTCAGACTTTTTGCTACTGAGTGTAATTACTTGGCGAGCCCATTAAGCTCAGGCTTCAAGCTACTTGAGATTGCACAACGTATTGAGACTGCACAACGTATTGAGACTGCACAACATATTTTGCTACCTGTTTTTGAATTCACTTTGTACCCTTCAGAATATTTTGTAACAGAAGCCCGACTGTTTGTCTCTGTTCAACTTTGAATCCAAGAAGTTTTCAAATTCTACATTGGCTGCGGTAGATGTGATACTTCTAGGATCATTACACTCTATAAGTTAAAACGTATTTCGATATTTTTTCTGGATACCCTCGCTCGAGTAGATCTTGAGCCTTCGAAACTTCAGTTCTTCATGGTTCTTAATAATTCATGTCGGAATGGGTTCTCTTTTCTGTAATTAACATTATACTAAACAATTTTTGGGATATACTTTAAACACTGCCAAATAAATATGAATTGGCCGTATCTTTTTAATTGTACTCGTTTTTAAGTATATTATCGCAAATCCAATCATTATACGATATACACATACCACTTTACGCATCTTATGTTGTTTTATCTGAATGAGCTGATGACATTTACACGGACTTATTTTTGTTTCCACAAAGTGTAGTTTTGTAAAAAGCTAGCGATAACGCCAGCGTAAAATCAC
>JAEPRC010001062.1:0-11658 GCA_016758945.1 Mucor plumbeus
GAGCAAATGCTTTATATAAAATTCTGCACAAATTCAATTGAAATTTTAAAGGTTTTCTGAAGATACACACCACCTTTAATAAAAAATGTTTCAAATTTAAGTTGTTGATAAAATACATAATACAATTATCTATCGATCTAGCTATTGATGAACGTCTTAGCTACATTTTTCATAGAGTGAACAAAGTTTCTGTAAACTTTTTTTTTTTTTTTTTTTTTTACAAATCCAGAATTTGGAAGGGGGTACACTGGTAGTCTTCTTTAAAGCAAAATCGAGGTTATTCTTTTTTTATACATATCTGAGAATATTTCTACGAAAAATCAATATTTTTAAAAAAAACTTCATTGTATCTAATAAAGCTCACTGAGTTCTATAATAAGAATAAAAATAACGTTTGCTCAATTTAAGGAATATTTTGAAATCTACTATAAAAAATGTCAAAAAAGAAAAAAAAAAAGGTGCCCATAATATTTTTATACTTAAATATGTTATAAAGGGCTTCAAGACAAGTAAGCTTTATTATCTAAAAGTATTAGTAGTATAGCTTAATTTTTTGCAGACATGAGGGTTCAAAGTTTTTAATTTTTAATAGTGAAATACATGTAAAAATCTGAAACATTAGCACTGAAAAAGTTATACCAACTGCAAAAAATAGGATATTTCCGGATACTTTCTTTTAGATTAAATCTGAACATTTCAGGTACATTTGGATTTAATTTTTTCTTGGTGCTATTTAGTGAGAAAAAAAAGTAGAGCAGGGATGAAAAGTTGGACCTATTTTTTAAGAAAAAAAGCATTAAATATCACCTATTTTCCAGTCTTATTTGACACATGAAGCATTTATTGAGTCCTATAGCCTACCACTCTCTGTTCATTTACTTGATGAGACATATTCAGATCCAAAATGGGGCTTTTATTGATAGGTCAATCCACCCAGACATATAAACAATGGAAAGATAAAAATAGCAGACAGGAAATCTATTTCATATGATAACTTTTATTAGAGTTTAGTGTATATTTCTTCAAATCCGTTGACTTTATAGCTATTACGTTTTGATAGGAATACAAAACATCTTTGCACCATAATTTTAAAACCGCTGTTGCCAGGCTGCACGAAATTGCTTCTAGCAATTTATACGCTTCTAAGATTATTTCTCAAAAAAACTGAAGCCTTCTTATATGCACTGAAAAAAGCATATTAAAGTTTCGTTTGCATTTAAAGCGATTGCTGGTACCACCGTATTATACACATTTACTTTTTATGAGATGCTATGTCCATTTGTGCATCATCATAGAAATATAGTATATTTGGATGGCCTTTCCTTAAAACTCATTTGTATAAAGTCATATCTTTTGCACATCTTTAATAATTCAGAACACTAGGCAATTTTCTTTAAATATCTTTGTAGCATATTGCTTTTATTCTCTCAACATGTTTAAATGAAATGGAGGATTGAAAATTTGATCCAAAGAAAGCTTCTGAACTTCAAAGCCCGTTTATTAAACGTTTAAAACGAATAAAAATAAAAAATTTAATGCAAAAGTTTGTCTCTTGAGATACTTGTTTGATCTAAGCTATATAAAATTGAAGAGCATTAAAGCTGCTATAAATCAATATACTACAGACGATTCTTTTATATTTTTTTAACCTATTTGTATAAAATGAGTACTGTTACAATTGAAACTATTTAAGCTAAAGAAGCAGCGGTTTGCGAAATCAGATAATTGGATACTCCTTAATTATTTCAATAAAAAAAAAAAATGAACGTTCTTGGTTTCTATATCTTTTATCCTATAACTTATATAATCTTATTTATCCACTTTTTTTTTTTTTTTAAAAAAAATCTATTCAAAAAATAATTGTAAAAAAATAATATCATAACGCCAAAATAATATGCTGGTAAAGTCAGAGATGGAAGGAAGTCCTGAAGCAGCTATTGTTCAATGGGTAAAATCAATTGTTTATCAAATAAATAAATAAAAAAAAAAAACGTGTGTAGTTGACAAGAATTAAATTAGATTAATACATTTGATAATATTTCACATTCAATAACACATATTCAAGATTTATCGGATGGTATAACACTTTTTGAAGTAGTTTCCGACATGTAAATATCATTTTTTTTTACGGTTTAAATCTATTAACTCACACACCTGCTTCATTAGCGACTACAAATGGTTTAAACTTATACGTTCTGCTGATGTGGGAGATAACTGGGTTCTAAAGATTAACAACCTGAAAAAGCTGTATAAGCTTGTCTCTCGATACTATGAAGAAGTTTTGGACATGTCATTTACTAATTTGCCAGAGGTTAATCTGAATGCCATCGCTAAAGATTCAGATCCTCGTGGAATCATTCAATTATGTAAATACATTTTGACCATTGCCGTAATGTGCTCAGATAATCTAAAATATATTCAAAATATTCAATTACTGAGTGAAGGAAGTCAAAACCATATCAAGAAATTTATCGAAGAGGTAACGTCGACCACTTTTCTTTATTCATGTAAACATAGAAACTTAATTTCATATACAACAGACAGTATCATATGCTCAAGCGCCAAGCGAACCTCAAGAAACATCTGACAATTATACCCAAAACAGTTATATGGATGATGGTACATATCGAAGTCAAAGCGAATTAACTAGAATCTCTAAAGAAAAGGAAGAACTTGAAAATCAAAATAGACAATTGATTGATAAACATTCTGAATTGTTAACTAAATATGTAAATATCGTGCATTTTATTACAGCATAAAAAAACATGCTGATTATAACTATATTTGTAGGATAAACTTGAGAATGAAAAGCAAGATTTACAAGCTAGATTAAAGGATATGGATACTGCTGTTGCACAAGCAAACGAAACCGGCAGAGCCGATTTTATCATGAGAACAGAAATTGATCATTTAAAACAAGATTTGTAAGAATTGAAAACAAAACAAGTGTATAATTTTAAAATGATTAAACAATTCCTATAGGCAAAGAAGTGAAGATACTCGACAAGAGCAAGAAAGAAGATTAGATTATCAAAATCGTCAAATTAGAGATTTAACTCGCAGAGTAAGTTTGTGACCAAATGTTTCATATTTTTGAATTAACATGTAAATTTTCTCTATAGAATGACGATCTTACAAAATACGAAGCACAAGCAGCAGCATTAAAAGATCAATTGGATGAACATCGCCATACTGCTGAAGACCTTCAAAAAGCAGAAAATGTCATTGAGAAATACAAAAAAAAACTTGAAGAAACAGCAGATTTAAGGAAGCAAGTGAAAGCACTGGAAGATCAGAATCATTCTTTAATGGACAGCAATCAAAAACTTGAAGATGATTACCGAAATGTTCTTGCCTTCAAGACTTTGATGGATTCCTATAAAGATCAGGTCGCCATGTTGGAGACAAAGAACAATGAATTGATTCGTGAAAAGAATAAGATTGAATACGAATTAGCTCACTATAATAAAAAGATGGAAGTTTTGGAAGCTGACAAAGTAAGAGATTCAGATCGTATTCAAGCTTTAGAAGATCATCTTCAGGAAGCTCAACTGGGCATGAATACAGTGGATCCACCTACTTTACAAAGAGCAACAACTGGTGATACAGAAGATATGGATATCGATGATTATAATTTAAATGACTCCTTGGAGGACTCATTAAAGGAATCCAATGTCATTGAACTTAAATTATCCAAACGTCGTCTTGAACGTCAAGTAAAAACATTACAAGATGAGAAAGCTGCTGGAGGAGGAGGTCAAAAGGTTGTTGTTCTTCAACATCTTCTTGATGATGCCAATCGTCTTAAAACCAAATTTGAAAAGAGCTATTTGGATGTATCACAGGAGCGAGATATTTTACAAAGCGATATGGCACGTATCCGTGAAGGTATTCCTGATGCTATTGTAGATCAATCTGAAAATACTCTTTCATTGCGTCTTCGTATCATTGAACTTGAAAAGGAGACCAAGTCTTTGAATGAGACTATTGCCAAGTTGGAACAAAAGATATCTGAAGGTCGTTTCCAAGGTGATGATGAGGGCATGGATGATATTCGTATTAAATACAATGAATTAGAATCCAAATCTAACAGCTTAGAAGAGCAAACCAAGAAGCAATTACAAGATATTAATAAGTTGCTTTTGGAGAAAGATATTTTGCATGGTCAAAGTCTTGAGCAAAAAGATCTCTTATTGGCAACAGAAAGAGTCAATAGTGATTTGAAAGAATCTTTAGCTGCATTCAAGGCAAAGGATGATGAGCCTTTTAAGCAAAAGAACGCTGAAATGCAGCAACAGCTCATTAAATTGCAAGAAGATCTTCACAGCGTGAATAACAAACTGAAACAATCTAAAGAGGTAATAAGAAATCACTCCCCCCCCCCTTTTTTTTTTTTTTGAAATACAACATATTATTAACATTTGATTATAGTTTATCAAAAAGCAAAATGCTCTTCTTTCTGATATCAAACGTGATGCCGAAACTGGTAATTTTGATGAAGCTGTCAACTCATTAAAGACCGAAGTTGAAATGCGTAATGAAGAAATTGAAAAGTACAAGAGACAACTTCATGAAACTCGTAGCCAAAATCGTCGTGAACAACAATTGATGATTTCAGCTTGGTATGATATGTCTAGAAGAACCAACAAAGATGTTGTAAATAATAAAGCCTCACCAATTTCATGGCTTGGTCAACAAAGAAGAACACTCGATAATCAACTTAAACGTCGTTAAATAACCATATAATATACATAAACACATCATATACTTAAAATAAAGTTCAAAATTCATTTTTTGAATATTTTTGTCTCAATTTTTTTTTTTAAAAAGAAGCAATCATGGTTCAAATATTGGTAATTTACGATCAACGTCTAAACTGTACGTTGGTATATTTTTGACATAAGAAAAAAAGTGCATATTTTTGAAGCAATATAAGATTTTGTTACATTTATTAAGAATTGTAATGCATCTCTGCATTTTGAATAAACGTATCTTGAGACACTTTACATAGCAATAAATACTTAAAAAGTGATTCATTTAACTGAACACCTTAAAAGGGTTGTAAAAACATTTGAAAGAGACGAAATTTGTAAAATAAACAACCTCATATTTTATTTTTCAAGGCTGAAAATCCTTTCATTGCCAGTTCTTCGATCCTCCATCACAAAATAAATGGTATCAGAAGGCTCTAATCTTAAGCATCGTATATTATGTCCTGTTATAATTTGAGTTAAGTCGCCCTATTAATGCTCATTAGTTATTTAGATCACTTTATATTTTGAATGGGTTGCGTACCGTATTCACATGTCTAATTTCAATAAAACTAGAGTCAAATGCCAGAATATAAGGGTATCTAAATGCAAATGCATTTGGATGACCTTCCCAATGAATGATCCAATCTGATCTTATTCGACGTCCCTTTCTATCAATGTAAAATGCAATTTCTAATAAAAAAAAAATCAATCAGTGTAAGCCTAAAAGTAGTGTAGTTGTTATATATTTACCATTGTAACAAAGCATAATACACCCATCAGGATGTCTAAATATAGATACTGGTCTTAAAGTCTCTCTTTGACCTATAAAGTTATGGTTCTCATCGCTTGGATCAAGAACACCTAATCAGCTAAGCTTTTAGACTTCATTATAATTTAAGTCAACCAATTATTATAAAACTCACTTTGTACACCTGCTGAACCAATATCAACCATTTGAAATCCTTTAGCGCTGCCCACACAAATAACGTTTTTAAAGTATTGAATAGATGTAGCCTCCCCTGGTATATACAAGTCCTTAAATCCTCGTAATGTCTCATTTGAATGTCGAATAAACAGACCTAAACTAGGCTTATTGCTAATCTTCTTCTTTTTTTTCTTTTTACTATCAGACCCCTTCTCATCGCATGGCTCCATAGCACGAATAGTAGATGTCATGGAATTGTATCTTACAAAGCATACCAATGTACGCTCAGTAGGTTTACCTCCTGTAGATTTGTCGTAGACCTGTCCCACCTTAAAAAATGAAACATTATTACTAATCTTTCGCAAATGTTGTACAGACTTTTTTGACTTTTTCGCATAGTAATTTGCGCTGGTATGGCTGCTGCTACTATTACTGCTGTTTGTAGCACGGCTCTCAGTACTGTTTGAACTAACACTGCGAAGACTATGATCTCGTATACTTTTCATCTTGTATGATGATGGTGAAGACACAGATGGAGAAGATACAATGGTGGTATCTACAAGAATATTGTTATTCTCGTCAAACAAGGCATACAATGAATAGGTATATAGTATTTTATCGGCTAGGATTAACATGAGTTGTGAGCTTTCAAGGATATCAATTTGAGACACTTTTTCTAGAGATAATATCTTTACAATTCCTTCATTGTCTACATCATCCTCATCATATTCGTCTATTTGATTTGCAGCAATAGGCTTTTTAAGAAAAATACCATGATCACAACCAAAAATAATGAATGATGCATAAGTTGCTGCGCATTGTACTCTGTTGAATGTACTGAAAAATTGATCGCTGATGCCTGTCATTCTAAATACCTTTGATTTCTCCATGATGGAATGACGATATTTTTCAATTGTATCTATCCATTTTCTTCGACTAGCAAGTGTAGATGCATATAATGTAATTGTACCTGAACCTTGTCTACCTAAATGTATAAAACTTATAGGATATCCATTTTTTCCATTTGAATTGCCCGCAGAAGAAGAGGAATATGATAGCAATGGTGATGGTAAGAAATCGGTATTTCCTCCTGCTGAATAAAATGATCCTGTGCTTGAGCGATTGTAAGGAAGTATTGAACTTGATCTTCTTGTTTGATCTGGCAATGCAATGGCTAATAATGCCAATGGTATAGGCTTTTAGATTAGGGTATTTAGTGACATTAAGAATTATATTTAGAGCTATGATATAAATTTAACCTTTTTATATAATTTGAACACCTCTGTATTGTCAAAGAATTTTGATTTGATTAAAAGTAGACAATGATCTAGGACATACACTTGTAGTTCTGAAGATTCAGAAGCTGTATTACTAGCTGTGCTTTTTCTCTTTAATGGCCCTTTCAATATAATTTTGCGATCTTCCGAAAGCAAATCCAAGTCATCCTATTTAGGAAAATTAAGCTTTTTTTATGCGTAGAAAAAATAAAAAAAAAAAAAAAGAAAAGAAATGTAATAACTTACAATTTCCTGGGTTTGCATATTCTTCTTATTAAATGTGAGCTTTTTCTCCAAAATCTCCAAACCAAATTTATTTTCAGTTTTTCCAGATTCTTCATTGACTCTTTGAAGAAATTGTTGGATCAGCTGCATTGCTTTAGGGATCGTTTCACAGTCTGGATGATTCTCAGGAGTGTTTTTCAATATTTCTCTCAGTAAAAGGTTGTATCTTCCTAATCGAGTAGTTGGTTTTGTCAAATAACCATTTAATTCCAACTTTCTGGATGCTGGGGCTCTTTCAGTCATCTAACAGTACGAAATTTGAGTATTCTAAATTTTAGCTTGCTTACTGCTATTTCTCGTACCTGAACAAATTCAGCAAATGCAGTATTGGATGATCTTTCGGTCTCCAAAATATGTTTACTGATAATTTGATGTGATCCATAAGCGATGAAATGCTCAAATAAATCAGATACATGCTTTAAAAATATATTACCAATTTTGTGCACCACTTTATGTTCTAATTGACGTTGCAAAAGATCAGCTAAAAGCAGGGAATTATTCTCTCTGATCTCAGGAAGATTCCAAAATAAATCATTGACAAATTTATCTCTTCGTTCTACTGGTATGCAATCGTTTAGTAACAATGGCTTGATCCAATTCTATAATTTTACCTTTCAATCATTAGTATTTTATTTGTATTTTACTTTTTTTCTTTCTTTTTCCTTGTCTATACCTTTTCTACATAGAGTAAATCCTCTACAAAATCCCTTTCGGTGTAGATTAATTCGTATATAATTTCCTGTCGTTTTTTCTCTTTGGATGACAAGCTGTTTAATACTGATTTTGAGACAGTGTTGATCCATAATCTATCTTCCTAATATTATAGCCATAGTTTGGTTGGTTGTAATTATATTCAATATCAATCACTTACGTTTTCTTCGAATAAAGAGTTTTGGTTCTGAGGTATACATTAAAATTAGCGACAAAACCCTTAGTTATCATTCATGCACAGTACCTGATTAAATCGACGAGGACATAATACACTATAACATGTATTTTCAATAGTGCAAGTCGGAGAGTAGCAATCTGTCAGTAAAGTAAAAACTCCATTCGGCATATTATCTTTATCATTAGCATCTTCATCCTCGTTTGATTTAACAACTGTATCAGGGGTAATAGAGTATAAATCAGCAGATAATTTTCGTTTTACAGAAGGCTTTCCAATAGCCTGCTGTTCTCTGAATTGATACAATTCATGTACAGAGTCTCGTAAGCGATGCTCATAGTTAACATCATGAAAAAACTTTTGATCATCCAGCGCACGTCCTACTAAAATAGCTAAATTTCGATCTAAAGTCTTTATGATGGAAGCCAATATATTCTGCATAAACATAATGAGTACAAAGTCCTAACTGAAAAATATAAATTTCTACATACTACAGCTTCCCTCCCATCAAAAACATCATAGTATTTGATGCTATCCTTTGTCTTTGTGCCAACTACCATATTCTCTTTGAATACACGAGCAATCTTTGATAGCAATGCAGGATATATATTGTTGTTTGCCATTGACGTTGTGGATGAAGATGGTGAATCAAATGAAAAAGACTGTGATCTTTCACTCTTTTTATTATTTTCTCTTCTCTTTTTTCGGGAAAGAGACATTTGGTGTACGCTTTCAGCTGATTTCCTTAAGGGCAAACTTAAAGTAGTCGAAGAACTTGTCCACAGATAGTCTAGATTTGCTATTTATAATAGATAACAACAACATTTAGCAAAATTTGAATATATATATACATATATATAATTATTTAACGATCATTTCTCCCCTCATTTCATTTATAAATGTTTGTAAATATCCAAATATTACCGCTCTCATTCCTTCCTCTACCTCCCTTCTCCTCTAACTCCCCTTCCTATATAGCACAATCTCCTATATATCTAACTCACTTTTGCTTCGAGATAATGTAGATAGTTTAGCTCTCATAGGTGCAGTTGATTTTGAGAGCTTTGATAATAAAGTACTACTACTTGCCACTAGGGCATTATTGACATTGTTATCATTGGTTTTACTTTGATCTTGTAATATAATTTTAGGTTCTAAATCAGATGTCGGTTCAAATAAGGTTGTATGATTGCTTTCGATAGTTTTAATTGAAATGTTGTCTTCATCATCATCATCGTCATATTCATCTTCATCTTCATCTTCATCTTCGTCTTCATCTTCATCTCCATCGGATAATGTAAATGATGCTGTCTCTACACCAGGCAATGTAGTGTTCAGGGGCGCATATATGATCGCCCCTGGTCGATATATGAAATCTTCGTCGTCTTGTTCTACTTCTATCGCTGCAGTGAGTATTGTAGTTGTTGGTGGTGATTCATTTGGAATGGTTTCCTTGCCTTGTTGCTGCTGCTGCTGTGAAAGGTAGTATTTATTCCGAAATGCCGCTGCTGGTGTCAACTTATCATTTGAACTTTCAGTTACAGGATGTAAACTATGTGTCACCATGCCAACGCGATCATGATTATTACTATCTATCGATAAAGAAGATTGTGTATTTAAAGCCATAAACGATATCAATAATAATAAGAAAAGAAGAAAAGAAAAAATAAGAAATAGTTAATTAAATTAAAAATAAGGGAATTGCTTATGTATTAGAGTGATTTAAACAAAAAAAAAAAAAAAAAAAAAAATAGGAGAACATTCAAATTTCTTTTTTGTCTCTTTTTTCCTTTGTTATTAAAACAAATATGAATTGGACTGGAGGTCAAAGGTATAATAAATATGTATTAAAATTGTAACAAAAAAAAAAAACTAAATGTGTAAAGATAGGAATAAAAGTATTTCACGCAACAATAACAAAAACAACAACAAGTTGGATCTAAAGAAAAAAACGTTATTATTAATGAAGCATACTTCCACAAGTAGTAAGTTAATTTACACTTAATTTTAATTAAGCGCTTTTTAATATTGATAAATATTTAAGGATCATGCCATGATAGTTATTATCTAGGTGACAGGCAACATGTTAAATCTATATATCAATTCTCTCTTTTTGATAATGTGAATGAATACAAACGAATACAACAGCAAAAGATTTCAAATAAACAAGAGGAATGACGTCTTTTTGATTTTTAGCTTATTGTTCCTTGGATTAACATGTTGCTAATGGCGATGTAATTAATCTTTTTGGTGTGAATATAATAGTCTATATCGTATATTTCAATGCTTATAGATAGCACATGAAATATAATAAATTATTCATATAAAATCTCATGCATCAGACCCAAATTAATTAATGGTAAATCTTTTTTCAGGAACATAATTTCCTGGAAAAAAGAGAGAGTATTACGTGGTTTTTTTTGGCACAATTCTAATAAAAAATAAGTACATAAAAAATTTAAATGGATGAACTGCGCGCTTCTTTACATATGTATTTATTCAGCAGCCATTTATTTTGCTAATAACTCTTTAAAAAAACCCTTTAATTCTAAGCATGCTTTCGGGTGACACACATTATAAGCCCAGATAAAGCCGCTTAAAAGCCAAGATTTGAATTTATTTTTTTAAAGTGATTAACCTTGCATGTCAATAGAAGCAATATGAACGCACAGATGCATTTGTTATATTTAAATTATGCACTCAATACGAGTAAAGTCATTAAAATTAACTGAAAAACTACAATTTTAAAACATGTTTTATCGTCAATTTTGGGACTTTCTGAAGCGCAAAAACACCCTCAACCATTTCCTAAATCCAGCACTTGCATCCCATATCATTTTTTCCCTTTTTCTCGATCATTGAAAATTGACCACTTTTCAATCAATTTTGCCTTGCTATCATAAAGGAAAATAAATAAAAATCACTAGATTTGATTTTTCACCTCAAAAATGACATGTTTTACTAAGGTATAAATTAGTACCAAATAACCGTATTTTTCGCAGCACTATTCTGAAATTACGTAATCAAGTTGTATATAGTGATTGTGGTGACTTTTGGGCGACAAACCGTTTTTGAGGTTTTTCAAAATTTTAAAACTATTTTGATAGAGAAAGTAATTAGACAATTGCACCAAAAGGTACCCTAATAAATTTTACATATTCTTTAATTATAGAGCATAACATGGTTTCTACTGCTGTTTTTGAGATTTAAGGGAAGAAGAAACGAAATTTTTTTAGAAATTGTCAAAAAGTACAAAACAGAAATTGAAAAGCAACCGGACTTTGAATTCATATTCCAAGCAAAATGATGCTTTAATTACAGTTTTTACACTTTAAATTCAGACAAAGTAAGTAAAGTTTGGGATGAAATGACAATAAAATTGGGATGCAGTGAGGATAAAGTTCGGATGTAATGAGAATAAAATTTGTATGTTGCGAAAATTAAATTTAGATAAAGAGAGAAAGGAGATTTGGAAAATATGAAATTAGTCTTCAGTTTAATAGTAATAATATTTATGACATACCTGTAATG
>JAEPRC010001063.1:0-11629 GCA_016758945.1 Mucor plumbeus
ACAACGAACAAACAGGTGTATAAATCATTATTTGTGCTAGGCAAATAATATTGAAATTAGAATAGAATGAAATGTATATAAAGAAGAACTCTTGGTGCAGTAAGAGAGTTCTTCAGTTTTTTTTTTATAGATAATAAAGGAAACAATATTCTAGTTGACTTATTATCGTTTTATAATTTTTTTTTAATTAGTTCTCACTATAAAATCAACTAATTCACAGGTACATTCCCAATGGAAGTTTTCTTCGCTTAGTGATGCCAAACGTATTTGGCTATCGTTTGTGTCCTGTGTGTGTTACGCCTCGTGGTTCCTTTTTCCACTTACTTTTTTATTGCTCACCCAAAAAAAAAAGTATGGCAAGGCGTCATCTTTAAGCTTTTATGGCCTACGACTTTCATTGCAAAAATTAAAGGAACCTTCTTTCCCTAAGTTTTTCTTATCTTTGGTACTGCCAAGTATAGTTAAAGAAATTGATTCAAATAATACTCTTTTTATTCCAATCTCACGAATATGGCTTGCTCCTATATGCGGTCTGTACTCAACGAAGTGAAATGTCAAAAGAGGTCAATAGAGATAATTTGAGATAATTTTGCTAAAATAGCACACTTTTGTTAACAATGCTACAAAAATGTAATTAAAAAAGCAGAAAATGGGAGAAACAATTATGCCTTTTCTATGTTTATTAAAAGTAAAACAAGGATTCTTCAGTTCGACGGGTCATTGTGATATTTATATTATTAAATGTCTAAATTCAAAGTACTAATGCAGTAATTTAATTTTCTCTATATGTTAAAGCTAAGAGAAAAGGGATTAGCAATTATTAAATCAAGTTGTACAGTCGTATATAAGTGTATAAGGTATTTTAAAATGTACTTAAGTTTCTATAATTTATGTTCCTGGTTCTCACACCGGATTCATGTTATTAATTACTAATTCAATTTGATATGAAAGACTGCCAGTAGTTCATATTATCAAACAATATAATACAGAGGATGAGGACATGATATAAATCAACATGGAGAACATGATGTACATAGTAGATCATGTGAACACACTTTAATTTATTATAACACCGATTATAAACTGGAACATTGGATGTGCGACCTTGTTATAGATATTGACATAACACCAAGTTCCAGTTTCTTATACAGTGATTTTGGGTAGAATCCGGCTCAACGTCTATAAAATGATTGATGAAGATTAATGTCATTCCCTTCTGTAGTCTATCTCTACTGGTTTTTTCTTTTCCCCATTTTCGTATATTAATTTTTTTCTCCTACCTTATTGTTATAATTTTTTTTTACATTTCTGTTAATTTCTCATAGCTTTTTATTTAAATTTATTTCCTCAAATGTTAACACCTTCATTACGCTAGCATTTTGGATAAGAAATGCCTCTCTAGCCTTACACGGAGCAATTGATAAAACATTTTTTAATAACTTATGAACTGCAAAGTAAGTTAAGCTAGATTTTTAAATAATTTTTGTACAGTTTTAAATTTTAAAACTGACCAAATAAAATTTGAACAAATGTTTTAAATTAAGTTTGCATAAAATGCGATTAAAATTTTATAGATTTTTGAAGATACACACCACTTTTGTAAACATGCTTCACATATAAATCTTTGACAGAATGTGCAGCAGAATTATCTATCGATCTAGCTATTGATAAACTTTTTAACAACCTTTTTCGTGGAGAAAACAAGATTTTTGTCAATTCTTTTTTTCAAATCCAAAATTTGGAACGAGGATATATTTTGAAGTGTGGAAAAAAAGTTAGTACAGAAAGTTATATAAAAAAAAAAGTCAGAAAATCTAAGGCAAAATTAAATCAAAAAAATATAAATATTTAATCAAATCTCTAAAAATTACAATACCTTTTTATTCTAATTTATTTTATTTTGCTTTATTTTATTTAGCTAACTACTGCTATTTAACCAGCATACTGTTGGTTCTATTGTTTTACTATTATTTAAAACAAACTAGATTTATATTATCATCTCGCTGATTATAGTCTTCAAAAGTAGCTATAAATCAATTGGTCTTTCCTGGGGTCAAAATCGAGGATATTCTTTTTTATGTATTTTTAGGATATCTACCAAAAATCAATGTTTTAAAAAATTAAAATGAAACTGATAGAGCTCATTGGACTCTAAAGCAAGAACAAAAAACAATTGCTACTTAATTTAATGAATATTTTGAAATCTACTATAGAAAATGTCAAAAAAGAAAGAAAAAAAAGGTACACAGAACTTTTCCATACTTAAATATGTTTTAAAGAGCTTTAAAACAAATAAGTTTCATTATCTAATATTGTTAGTATAGCTTAGTTGTTTGGAAAGATATAAAGGCTTAAAGTTTTTAATATTTAGACGTGAAATATCTGTAAAAATCTGAACCACTAGAACTGAAAAAATTATATCAACTGCAAGAAATACGAAATTTCTGGATACTTATTTTTCGATTAAAGGTGAATATCTCAGGTACATCGGGTTATATTTTTTTCTTGGTATTATTTAATGAAAAAGAAAAAGTAAATCAGAGATAAAAAGCGAGACTCAGCTTTTAAGGAAAAAGCAGTAAATTTTGCTTGCTTTGAGTTTTTAGTAAGATATAAATTAAATCCAGGAACAGGTAGCGTAATATGACCAATTTATACCTATTTTGCGATGCTCAAGGTACACCTCCCAAAGTTGTTTAGTATGAGGCTAGTTATAAAAAAGGTGGTACCCTCCGAGTTTGAACGCAATATTAGAAAATAAAAGTATGAAATTTCACTATTATAGCTATTAGGCACGACGCATGATAATGTACAAATTCAATTAGTCATATACTAATTAAATATGATAGACTATGCGTATGTACATAATAGAGTGAGTGATGTGTATGATATCTCTACTGTTAGACACCATTATCTCGAAAAAAATGACACTCAATAACAAAGAAAAAATGATACATTTGTTTATTTGCTTTATTAATCCAAGTTTCTGTATTCAAAATGGTAACTGCAATAAACTCACTTCATAGCCGTATATGCTATAGACGCTATAGATATAGCAGGTCTTGTGATTTGATGTGGTGTGGCCAGTGGTCAGCAGGAAAAGTAAAGAAACTTGGGCTAGTTTCTTCAAGTCACACCTGGCTACATGATCTCTTGATACTCAACAGCATATCCTAAGGTAGCACTTGATATTTACTTAATCACATACTTGTGAAAGTTAACCCGAGTGCGTGTTGTTTATTGTTACTGATCAAATCATTGTTATTGTTATGAAGAAAATACAGCCTTTTTCTCCTTTTTTTCTTCTTCTTTCTTTTTACACATTTATTTTTCTTTTAATTATATAAACATCTATACAACAACTTTTCCTTCAACAAAAATCAGCTTTAATATATAAATGGATCCTTCTTCATCAATTGTTACAGAGTCTTCTAGCCATTACGACAAAAGAAATGTACTACTAAAAAAGAAATCACATAAAACCAACAAAACAACAAATCGTTATAAAATGAAGTCCATCTTTCAACATGACAAGAAGATTGGCAAATATCAAAATGATAATAGCATTACTGAGCAACAACAACAACCATTCCAAAATATAGCAGCAGCAGTAGATCCTGATCTATCAGCTGACACTCATCGATATTTTGCAGAGGCCCGATCCACACCGATCATATATTCCACATACTCAGTCCACTCTACTACATCCACATCATCATCTTCATCAATGGAACACGACACTATAGTAAAAACAAACCATAGACGTCAAAAACCAGATGATAATCGGTCTTTATGTTCTGTACATTCATTTACAGCTGCACAACAACAGCAAATGGAGTATTTGAACAACAGAGCAGGAGGGTCGTCCACTACCACAACACATAATGGCTCAACACGAAATCAGGTATTTTATTTTGGCACACCGCTTCCACCACAAAAACAACAGCCTTATCAATATCATGAAGATTCCACATATTATGGTGATGAATCCAATACACCTCCATGGCATACTCCAATCACCAATGCTCAATCTCAACCCTCCCTGAGCGGCAGTAGATCTTCTTATATGAAAAGAAAAAAAGACGTGTTTTTACAATCAAATGCTTCTGATAATCGACGAAGATTAAGTATGAGTGGAACCAGCATTAAAAGTGCTTTTAGTACGGGGCGTCAAACCATACGATCTTGGCGACAGAAACGAATCAATATTATGATGAAACAACATCAGTTACCTGATTTTGAGACAAAAGCGTTTTGTCAAGTTTGTGAAAAATATATTCAAACTCGAATAAGATATCGTAATGGATCTATGGTCTGGCTCATGTCATTTATACTGTAAGCGTGTTTTACTGGATGTTTATTAGTTTTATGGTTGATTGATTGATTGTATTGTATTGCTTTATAGGTTATTGTGTACAGTGATTCTGTTTTGGATTCCATTTTATGTGAAATATTTTAAAGGTATAATCAAACTCCACAATTTATATGATATATTCAACAATTTCATTTAATGGAAAATATATGTTTATAGATGTAGCTCACTTTTGTCCCGGTTGTGGAAAACGTCTAGGCGTATCATATCGATTGTAACACAACATAATAATGAAATGTATATTTGATGATAAATAATAAAGTAATGCACAAGTACCCTTTTATTTTCCTTCTCTTATCATATACCCAACAAATGTGTTTATAAATACTATTTTATTTTCGGTATAATTTTCAAAAAAAAAAAAAAGAGTATAACAAAGGAGTGAAATCATAAATACATGTACACGAGCATGTAATGTAACTGGTTTATTGAAATATATTTTGAACACGTGTAAAATATAAAAACAAGGGGGGGTAATCTTTTAAAGGTTATAAAAAGATCGTCGCCTGTTCATCACTATTTTCTGTTGGGATTTTCTTCTTTTGCTATTGCGGGCTGGTCAAGGATCTATTTACAGGTTTCAATCGGAGACGTTTTATATTTTTAATTCGAAATTGATTTGAGTGTTACTAGGCCCAATTTTTTTGATATAAATTTGAAGCTGGATTTTCTTCTGGTTTCTGTTCTTCTTTTTCTCTTCTTTTCTATTATTTCTCTCTCTAAAAAAAAAGAATAAATTCATTAAATATGGTCGTTGTCAAAAACATTTGTTGTGTTGGTGCTGGTTATGTCGGTAAGTTTTTTTTTAAAAAAAAGTAACAACTATTATAGTTTTACTCAACAAAAACTGTAATACAAAAAGGTGGTCCCACTTGTGCTGTCATTGCCTACAAATGTCATCATATCAAGGTTACTATTGTTGACTTGAATCAAGCTCGTATTGATGCTTGGAACTCTGATAAGCTTCCTATTTATGAACCTGGATTAGAGGAAGTTGTCTTTGATCGTCGTGGTAAAAATTTATTCTTTACTACTGATGTTGATGCTGCTATTCAAGAAGCTGATTTGATCTTTGTCTCTGTCAACACTCCTACTAAGAAGGCTGGTTTGGGTGCTGGTATGGCTGCTGATCTTGCGTAAGTTTTTGTTTATTATTATTGGAAAGCTATAAACTAATCTCCTTGTAATTTAGTTACATTGAAGGTGCTACTCGTCGTATTGCCGAAGTTGCTACTAGCTCCAAGATTGTTGTCGAGAAATCTACTGTCCCTTGTCGTACTGCTGAAAGCATGCGTACTATTCTCGAAGCCAACTCTACTGGCGAGATTCACTTTGATATTTTGTCTAACCCTGAATTCTTGGCAGAAGGTACCGCTATCAAGGATCTCTTCAACCCCGATCGTGTATTGATTGGTGCTCTTCAAACTACTGAAGGTATTGCTGCTCAATCTGCTTTGGCTGAAGTTTATACCAACTGGGTTCCTCAAGATCGTGTTATTACTACTAACCTTTGGTCATCTGAACTCTCAAAGTTGGTAAGTTAAAAAATTTTATTTATAACATTTGGGCTGAAAAAAAAAGAAAGGGGTGGAGGAAACAGTGTATGTGTGTTGGCATTTTATTAACAAATCATATTTACAGGCTGCTAATGCTATGCTTGCTCAACGTATCTCTTCTATCAATGCTCTCTCTGCTATTTGTGAGGCCACTGGTGCTGATGTTGATGAAGTTGCTTATGCTTGTGGTCGCGATAGCCGTTTAGGTTCCAAGTTCTTAAAGGCCTCTGTTGGTTTCGGTGGTTCTTGTTTCCAAAAGGATATTCTCAATTTGGTTTATCTTTCTACACAACTTAACTTACCCGAAGTCGCTGAATACTGGAAGCAAGTTTATACCTTGAACGAATATCAAAAGAAGCGTTTTGTCAAGAAGATTATTTCTACTCTTTTCAACACTATCACCAACAAGCGTATTGCCGTTCTCGGTTTCGCTTTCAAGAAGGATACTGGTGACACTCGTGAATCTGCTGCCATTACTTTGATCAAGGATTTCATTCAAGAAAATGCCCACGTTGCTATTTACGATCCCAAGGTCGAACACGAACAAATTTATATGGACCTTACTGAACCTCATGTTCTTGATAGCCGTAAACAAGTTGAAAAGAGCATTGAAATTTGTTCTAGTGCTTATGAAGCTTGTAAGGATGCTGATGCTGTTGTTATTGTTACTGAATGGGATGAATTCAAGTCTGATGCTCTTGATTATCAAAAGATTTACGAAAACATGCACAAGCCTGCTTTCTTGTTTGATGGTCGTTTGTTGTTGGATGCTGCTGAACTTCGTAAGATTGGTTTCAAGGTTCACATTATCGGTAAGAACGAGCTTGCTGGAACCGCTTAATTTATAAATTTCATTGTTTCGTGAATGGTTTTTAATCCATTCAACTTATCCCCTTCTCGTCTTCCTTTTTTTTGTTTATCCCATCATTTTATTGTGTGCATTTGAAAAAACCCCTTTCTCCATTATATAATCCTCACTTTTTTTCCTCAAAAAAATAAATAAATTTAACAATAGAATACTTTTTTTTTTTGATTAATTGCAATCAGCTTAAACAAGATTTGACACGTTTTTCGTGTAACTGATTGTATTTGGCACTAATATTAAAGCTCAATTGGCTTCCAAACGCAAGAAACTAGACAAATAAATAGCAACTACTTTTATTAACCTTACATTTATCGAATGAAATAAAGACCCTGATTTTTCATGACATGATGATTGCCCGGATATTCTTAAGATTTTTTCTCAAAATTCTTTTAGTGTAACATTATATTCGAGATCCATTATTCCAGTTTCAACATTATAATATATTTACATTGTTAGCACAGACCATGAATGCATAGTTAATATTGTTATATTTGCATATAAATAGATATAAATAAGGAGGCTATCTTGTAACGTTTTATTTAGAATTCTACACATTTTATATATATTTAATGCACATTTAATGCTTTATCAAAAATCAAACACACAAAAAGTTATTGATAACCAGTTGTTGCAGATCTGGAGTACCCACAAAATAGTATGATGTTTTGAATATTAAAAATGTTGCCAAAAAAGTATATATTTCACGAAGCGTATACACTTTTCTTGCCAAAGCTAGCGAGCGTTTAATCAAAATTCATTAAAATTGTGTTCCTAGCACATGTTACACATCATTATATTTGATAGAAAATCACTGTATATTTGTTTCAACGAACAAGTATCGTTGTCGCAGTTGATTTTTTTATGTCGATATTAAAAATGTCATACATTGCCTGTTTTAAGGAATTTTTACAGGCACTTGCACGTCTTATAAAACAAATTTGATAGTTGCTATAAAATTATTGATGTGCTTAGTTTATACTAATATTTTTTATAGTTTAATAAAAAAACTATTTCATTGATATTTTGCATCTGCTCATGTTCTGAACCTGTTTAGCGATCCGTGAGCGATGGTTTAATTTTCTTGATTATAGTTATAAATCAGTATCTGATATTAAATATAGTGAATTAATAGTAATGATTAAGTCATATTTTTTTATTAAATGCTATGGTATTTAGCGATATTGATAATGCAATGATATGTGATTGAGATATATTCATAGAAATTCAGATAAAGGGGGTTTGTTCTAAATCAAATGTCTAGTTTTTCTAGTTAATAGGTCTAATAATTTTGAATGCAATAAATATAATGAATGAATTGGGGGAAGGAGAGAGGGTATATTAAAGACGACGATCAGGAGAGTCCTCACAGTCTCGAACAACTGCAACAATGACACTAATGTCGTCAGCCTTACCGCCTTCCACCAAAAAACCTTCTTCCATGGCACGTCTTTGAAAAGGGGTATCCACATTTCTTTTAGATTCGCTGATTTCTTTGGCTGCATTTGCCAAGATATCTGACAAAATTTGAGGTTGCAGATTTCTAACGCGAGGAGCGCGTTGAGCATTACCAGGAATTGTATGTGCATTTACATGGTCTCGAACCAGACTCAAGATATTTTTATCAAACAAGTTATCATAAAGACCATCTGAGCCCATAATAATAATATCTCCCTTTTTGACCTTAATATTAAAAGACTGAGCATTTTGAGGTTGATCTCGGGATCTGATGCCCAATTGGTAAGGAAAGTTAAAGGCATGCTGTTGTTCCTCACTGCGAAATACGTAATGATTATTGCGGATGATGGAAATTCCACAATCTCCAATGTTTGCCACTCGCAATTCATCATGGCGCAACACAGCAATACAAGCAGTAGTAGATCCAAGAATGTTGTTCTTTTTTGCTTCAATTAAACTTTGTTCATAACTACGTTGCAAAATGTCAACTGGATTGGTTTGACTGTATTCAAAGAACATTGGATCTTCTGTATCCTCAAACCTATCCATTTCGAGATTAGCGTAATGCATTAGTTGGCTAGAATATAAAGCCGAGTTTGAATCTGGATATAGGAATTGATCCGTTAGAACGTTGATCTCCGCAGAAAAATGTACAACCATTAAAAAAATTTTTACCTGCTGTAGTTGACCATCCACCAATTCCATCAGCAACGCCAATGGCATCAGATCTTCTGAAGTAAGCATCTTCACCAACTTGAGCACTTACAGATGACCAAGATGAAGATGTATATACAGATGTTTCCTTATTAAATCTCTTTTTGGCAAATCCAGCGGCTCCATGACCAAGTTTATAAGATTGTTGAGGCTTGGTTTGAGCAAAGAAATCAAATAATGGTAAAGCTTTATTATTGTTGTTGTATTCGTATATATGATGATTGTTTAATGCAGAGGGTGAAATTGATTTAGTGAATGATCTTTGCGTATTTACTGCTTTCGCCGCTGTCGCCACTAACTTAGTTTTTGTTGAATTTTGTAAAGATGCAATCATTATTAAAAAAGGAAGTAGAAAAATCAAGTTGGAGGAATGAGGGGTAAAAAAGAAAATGTGAAATTTCTTTGTCATTTATACCTCCAGTATACTTTTAAATAGCCGATTCCGATGTGATACGATTAGATTACATGGAAGGCAAAGGGTATACAGATATTTCGCACGGGTAGATTTCTACTTCTGGAAAATTATAAGGAGAACGGCCTCATTGTAGGATTTTTTTTTTCTATTGAATTTTTAATTTATATAAATATATATTGATTCGTCAAGTTTTATAAGTGCATTTAACAATATTCCAAACTGAAACTACAAAAAACTAGAGTTAAACAAATAAAACAATTTCAATATTAATGACAAAAAATACTCTTGGAATTGAACAATTTGCCATACCGTAAATTAATTCATGCAATATATATCAGCTAAACAGTTTACATGCATGGTGCCATGCTGTTAACGTATATCTTTAGACTCATTTTGTTGCTTTTGCTTAATCTTTAACAAGTGACACAAGGCACAAAAGCATGCGAACTTGTTCCATTGAACTTCCACGCAAACAGAAATTTTCATTTTTTGATCCATCATAATTAAAACCCCTTTTTTTGCAATCAAAACATGAACTGTTTTAAAAGAATTGATTTAGACCTATCACTGATAAAGACTATCTCTTTTTTTTGAAAATTTTTATTTAATTCATGAAATGCTATTGTATTTTTTGCTTAGATTTTATCTATTAAATTCATTGAAAGATCCAAATTTAATGTAGCACTGTTTTCGACTTTGAATGAAAAGATCAACCTTGCATTCAACCAATTTGTTATAAACTTAAGAGTACCACATATGCATTATACCAAATTTGTCTTAAAATTCATAGGGCCAGCTATTTAACAGCCTGCGGTCAGTATCGATATCGATACTGAGGGCAGTATCATTGAGAACCCTATATGCACATGCAAGTGTCAACGGTCTTGATTTGATTTACTATTCGTTGTTTTTTGACGAGTGTAAAGTTGTTCAAATGAAAAAATATAGTAGTCTTATTTAATCTTCGAAATTGAAATGTACTCTTTTTTTATAACCAACAGCATACTAAACGCTTTTATAGTGTTCCTTAAACATTGCCAAATTGATGCGAATTGGCCGCATTAGGCTACCAATTTCTAAAGTTATTTTTTATATTGCAAAAGATTCGGAACCACGTAACCACAACGGCTTTTTTCTTAAAAACTGTGCCTCGCTTTTCTTCTCTACTCAACTTTTCTTTTTTTCACTAAATAACACTAAGAAAAAATCATATGCCGATGTACCTGAGATGTTCAATTTCAATCCAAAACTAAGTATCCAGAAATATCCTATCTCTAACAAATGGTACAATGATTTTACTGTTAATGTTTCAGACTTTTATCATTAAGTCACTGCTAAAAATTCAAAAAGTTTGAACTTTAATGTCTCTGCAAAAAAAAAAAAAAAAAAAAAAAAAAAAAAAAAAAGCTAGACCGAGCGCTTTTCAATAATAAAACCTTGTTGCATCCACAGTTCTGTATAGTTATCTTGGTTAAGATTATGGCACAGTTTAGTAGGACATATTTTGTATTGCTGTGTAATATGTTATAAAGCTCAGTTAATATCGTGTAATGTGGAATTATGGTATCACATAGGTTTGATTGGATATATTATAAATATGTACTTATTTAGATTAGTCTTAATTAAAGAAGTTTGGATATAAAAGAGATGCTTTCCATCCTATAATAAAGTTCTTTAGTTTTTGTGTGTGATTTAATTTAATCAGTTCTTTTATTAAATTATACATTTTTTCTTGCAACAATATTTATCTTAAATCTTGTGGCAATTCAAACCTACTTGTTCTGAACTTTTCTAGAACAGATTTTAATATAAAACCATTTTGGACATTTTTTTCCCTTTTATAACATTTTTTTACAACAAATTTAAGAATATATGTTGATTGAGCAGTAGTTGCTTTTTATTCATGCCATAGAACTCGCTGAGCTTTGTCGAATATAATTCAGTTCTGATTTATCAAAAGGCAAACGTATAAAATTATTCAAATGAAAAAGTATCGTTTTATTTTGAGCTTATAGAGAGGGTTTATATACTAATTTGATAAGTGGATTAAATGTGAATGATAATATTGCAGTGGAATTACATACTAAAAGCTTGATAATCATAAAATAACTTAATTTACAAGTACAGTATCACTCACAGAGTTTATGCCACTTGAAATATTAAAGTGCAGCAATAATAAAGAGATACTCAAAGTGAACACAATAACAAACGCATGCGAAAATACAAAATACTTTTGAACCAATACATGTCGT
>JAEPRC010001064.1:0-11591 GCA_016758945.1 Mucor plumbeus
AAAAAATTAAAAAAAAAAAAAAAAATATACAAAAAAAAAAAAAAAAAAAAAAAAAAAAAAAAAAAAAAAAAAAAGCTTGTAATTAACCAGGCAAAAGGAATATATATTTGAAAATGTTACTTTTTAACTTTTTATTAATTAACTTTTCAGTCAATATCTGAGATGCTCTCATGCGAGCACATTGAAGTCCTCATGAGCATATTGACGTTCTCATTTGAGCACATCCATATGCTCCGGGAGCTTCCAGAAGGCCATCGTGTTGGGCTAAGTTTACTCAAAAAATGCTCAGTTTTTATATCAGCATACTCAAAAATAATGAGCGGTCAATCAAATTAAAATCAAAAGATAGTATCTATTTAAATGTTTCTGCAATTGTAATAGTTGAGTATTGAGTATTGAGTGTCAAATAAGGATATTGAAAATGCCTGCAATTTTCGATTCTAGGTTTGAAAAGTCAGGTTTTGACACATCTATCGGTATCATAAAGTGTTTTCTGACTCTTCATGTGCTCGTTGTATTATGAATTATTATACACACATGGCGCTTTGTAAATTTGTTGTATTTTGACATTAAACTTTAATATATCTCGAAACTGGTATATTGCTATTGTTTAAGGTGAAATTTTTTTTACCATAAAATCACCTGATATACGCAGTATTTTAGGCATTAAAGCAAGTTAAAGAGGTTACAACCCGCAAGTTTTATTTTTGATACGAAAGTAAGCTTTTAATTACTGTTCCATATTATTAAGGCTCTCTGGTAAGATACAAATCTGCATAAAATTCAAGTTTTTCGTGTGATATCTGATGTGTAAAAACGCATTAAATGTAACTTCCTACAGCCTTCTAATAGCACAACTTTGTATTAACTCGTTATGAAAAAAAGCATCACTCCATAGCATATAAATTACACAGCAACCAAGAGCAAAAAACCCTTAAAAATATGCATATGATGCATGAAGTACCTTGATGATAAGAACTGATGCAGCATCAGAATTGCATTCAATATTAGTTCAAGTGCAATACCGTAGCATACTAAATACATAATCTTTCTAACATTTTCAGATTGCAAGTATCGTTTTTTTTTTTTTTTTTTTTTTTTTTTCATGCATGCTTATGATATCTTTTATAAAAAAAAAGAATTTGAATGTATTTATATGTATATAAATACAAAAAAAAATAGAGATAAGTGTATCAACTTACATACATTACATAGTATATATATTCGCATTATGCATGAATCAAGGTCAATGCCGCAACAGCAACTTAATTAATAACGGTTTTTATTTATTTCATATGAGACTTAATTATGCAATATTTTTCTTTTTAAAATGTGATAATGATATACGAGGCTGTTTACTAATGTTAGTTGTTATAACATTTGCTGGATGTCTTGTTTCTAACGATGAATCAGAATGCTGTCGCTTTAATTTCCAAGAGAAGGGTTTCAAAATGGATGGTGATGAAGGTTCTGATTTTGTTGTATCGCAACTACTGGTACTACTACCACTACTACTTAATCTACGCAAGAAAAATGTTCTTGGTTGATGTTGTTGTGGACGATGATGTGGATATTTTTGTTTCAAGGAAGAGAATAGAGATGATGATTGCTTTCTTTTCGTTGTTGGAGTTGGAGTTGGAGTTGGAGTTGGAGTTGAAGGTTTTAGTTTGGGTGACACTAGTGAATCGATTGCTCTCTTTTTTGATGCTGACTTTGCTGTTGTTGGTATGTGCTTACTTGATAGATGCTGTTGCTGCTGCAGGGATGACGAGCTAATTACAATACGAGGAGGTGGAAGTGGAAGTGGAAGTTTATTTGATATTCTGACCGATTTCTTTGAGGAAGGTGTAATATTATTATACAAGAAATTATCATCAATAATAATTTTATTATTCTTTTGTAATTTCCAATGATTTATAAGTACAGATATGATCCAAAATAATGGACTATAGATTTGAATCCAAAATTGATAGCCAGCATCTTTAATTTGATCCATAATGGATTGTGGAAATTGTTGTGTCATTTTCTATGATCGCCAGCGCATAAAAAAGCAAATTCAAAAGATAAAGAAGATGAAAGGATTAAAAGTATTTTTTTATTACAACATATAAATATGAAGGAGTTATATATATATATATATATATAGTTATGTGAGAAAGAGGAGGAGGAGTAGGAGGAGGAGAAAATGAAGAGTAAGAGCACGGTTAAAGGAGTCAAAATTAATTATAGCTTATTATAAGCGACTAACATGTAGAAATGGCCATAGGAGTAAAATAAAATAAAAGAAGGTATATAAGTGGTTATGATATACATGTAAAATGCATTTATGCCGAAATATATATACGAAAAATAAAGAAAACAGATCTGCTGTTTGACACTTTTTTGTGTCCACTGATCTCGTCAAACAATCTTGAATAGATATCTCTCCTCCTCTTCTATTTCTCTATTTGACAACATTTAGGAGATTCTAAACTTGTATGTATGTTCCATTCTATATTGACGGTTTACTACATTCTTTCGATTTTGGATTTTAAAGGAGGCAGAAATATTACATTATAAAAAAAGAAGTTCTCATTGACATTATTTTTTATGTTGTCGGCATAAGTTGTAGTATGACAAATAATAAATGACAGCTTAAGTGATTGCATATATCGTATCATCCTTTTTTTTTTAATTGCTTTCCTTCTTTTGGCCGTGAAAGGAACATTTATATGAACATGACATTATCCGAAAACTCGTTTTTTAATATATATTTTTTTGTTATTTTAGGTTCAAAACGTATTATAACCGATTATTTTATCATTGATAAAAAAGAGATTTTTCTATATAGTCTTTATCCGAACTATATAAAGGTTCCCGATCCACCTTAATTTCTTTCTATCCCCTCTCCCTTCTCTTAATACCCCTAGAAATTTACATTTAGGGTATAAATTCTTGGGATTGTGATATGTTAGGATGCTGAATGCGTCATTTTGAGTGGTGGTAAAAAGAATATTATATTAAAAAACCGCACCTGTTGGTGTATCATCGCACTAAAAATTTTCGTATCTACAAATCTGCTTTATTTGATACGTTGAATCTAATACAAACATTGTATAATAAAACAGCAACAACATATGATTCTACGACGAAACAACATTCGGGGTGCACTTTTACTACAAGTATTATTATTTTCTCTCATACAATCAGAAGTTACAACAAATGCAAAAGAACATTCTCTCCATTTAGTAAAACTTGGTTATTTTCATAATGTACCCTCATTAGATCCCGTCCCCATAGCAACAGATTTTGATGATGGGGAAGATGAAGATGATGGTGATACAACTGTAACAGCCACCTCTACTTTTACCATTACAACAGATGATGAGGTTACAGACGAAACAGAAGAGACTATACAACCTAAAATACAAATAGCTTTCATTGATGAAAAAGAAGCGACTGCGGAGGAAGACGAGGAAGAAGAAGGAGAGGAGGAAGAAGAGGAAGAAGAAGATATTACCATAGACGATGAAAAAAATGCTACAGAGGAGGACGATTCTTCTGAAGGAGAGCAAGACACAACAATAGCAGCTACTAGCACAGATCCCATTTATATCATTTCAGCAGCATCTTATCAAAAGCAAAATCAACAAACTATTATACCAACTATCATAACAGCAACACGCAACAATCCTCAATTATCGTCAGCTACATCATCTCCCTATCATTCAATAAATCCAACCACTACCGCGTCATCCAACACAACCATTCAATATACTAATACATCAGACCCACTTGTACAATATGATTTAGAATGTAAAGCAGACGATGCATATTGCGCCAAAATCAGTAAAGCAGTAGGATACGCTATAGATGAATTTACACGAGTGGTTAATGTCAAAAATTCACTTTTGATCAAGGTTGTATATTACAGTTTTTGTGATAAAACATGTGCAAACGATACATATGGTTGGGGATCGCCCACATCACAGTTTACATTGCCTTTTGAAGATGGGGCAGATTTGAATTACGTTTATCCGCAAGCATTGGCAAAACAATTAGCGCCTTATAGTAGTACTTCAGTGTGGTCTAAATACGATATTGAAATAGAAATCAATCACGATATTTATGCCAATGCAAAAGATATAGAACAGGCGTTGAATGATGGGTGGAATGGGTCTGGAACACCGCCCAATGGAAAATATTGGTTTTTTGTAAACGATATATATATAGAATTAGAAAGAGATATATACTAACATTTACACTTTTAGAATGATACCAATGCTCAAGGAACTGTAAATCAAATTCAATCTCATCAAGTTGATTTTCGATATGTTGTATTGCATGAATTACTACATGGTTTAGGGTTTCTCAGTAGTTGGGCAGCTTATTTTTGGACAGATGCTTCACCATTTCGCACATTAGTTGATGGAGTGATTGATCCATTAGAATTGCAATTAGTTACACCTGGCCCTTACTGGTTTATTAATCAAGATACAGGACCAGCCTATGTCACTGGATTTCAACCCAACATGATATTTGATAAATATTTAGTTAATGTGGACACAGAATTAAATGTCACAAGCACTATATCCCTTTCCGACCTTGCTTTTGAGATGCAGGATTTTTGTGTACAGAACAGTAATGCATTTATTGTCAATTTTATCCGAGCATTCAATGAAGCAAACCAATCTACTACAGCACATAAACTATGGTTATCCATGTCTCAACCAGAAACATTAACATTTCAGTTCCAATCACCAACAGTGAGTAATAGTAGTTACAACCTAATACCTTATTTGAATCAAACTTATCAAAGCATGACATTGTTGACTGGTGGTAGTATATCTAATAGTATATATGAACATACTGACCCTACCATGAATCGACCTGGACTCATGATATCTCATCTTGATGATCAGTATCAGAATACACCTGACTTTTTAATGACGGAGGAATATCACAAAGGGAAAACATTAGAACAACTAGTAGAAGAATATTATAACGACATTCCGACTCTTCATTATAATAATACGGCATCCAATAGCAATAGTACAATGGTTGAAATGACATACAAATCACCTATTGGACCTGGTATTTTACGTATATTAGATTCTATAGGATACTCAACTGTGTTGACAAGAACAAATTATACAACAGATGGTAATGTCAAAACACCCAAATCTCGATCTATTTGTGATGATAGCAATACTAGTCATGGATTAAAGACATCTCCTACACCAACTTCTCAAGGGATTAGTACATTTGTGAATCAAAATTCAAGGGTTGTTCTATTTATTATAATGATATTTTCTTTAGTATTGATGAGATAATAAAACCATATGTTTTTTACTATATTTTGTAACTCAAAGTATTGAACCAGCGTAAGGGAGAAGAGGGTATATTTTTAGTTTAAAAATACAGTTTATTATTCAGACGAAATTATTGGTTTTTTTTTTTGGATGAAATAAAATTAAAGTTTAGGCGAAATAGAATAAAATTTGGGTGAAATGAGAATGAAATTTGAGACTAAATGAGAGTAAGCCTAAGACAAACAGAGATTTTATTTGAAATGAATATATATAAAAAAAACAAGGTAGAAAGAGAATTTAAGAAAGTTAACTATAATATACTTTTTCTTGGCTTATTCTGAGCATGGCAAAAACTATAATCATTAGCTCAATCCACAAAAAAAAAAAAAAAAAAAAAAAAGTGCTTATATTAAACAACTAGCATCTATAAATGATAGCTTATTCATTTGAAATTTTATTGCCAATTTGAATGAATTTACACTCACATTATGTTTAAATTTCATTTGACCTTTGTCTCTATATACAAATATAATCGTCTAGGAACGCCTGAATTTCGAGTAAATCATACTATAACAAATAAAGGGGATTTACTTTGATTGGTTATATTTCATTTGCAAGAAATAAAATACTGAGGGTATTTATTTCTATTTTTCTAGTAAAAGATTGAAAACGTAATGACAATGTCAAACAGAAAAAAATGATACTTTTGAGATCAACTCTATATGAAACCTTTTTTTTTTCTTTTTTTTTTTTTTTTTTTTTTTTTTTTTTTTTTTTTTTTTTTTTTTTTTTTTTTTTTTTTAAAATTTCCCCTTTTTTTTTTTTTTTTTTTTTTTTTTTTTTTTTTTTTTTTTTTTTTTTTTTTTTTTTTTTTTTTTTTCTTTTTTTTTTTTTCTTTTTTTTTCATGATTGCAAAATAAGCCCCATGTTATTTTTTTCCATTTTCATGCGCATGAATTATATTGGATTTGTCCTTATTATTGGATTTGACATTTATTAGATTACTAAAACTAATGTAATACAGCAACATTTTACGGTCTCCGATTTAAGGCTGTAATTCTATATAAATACGGCAAAATTATGTAAACTTTTGCATTTAATAATTTTTTTCCTTTCTTTTTGTACATATTTTCCAAAGTAAAAAAAACTTTTCAAAAAATGCAGATCAAAGCCATGCCTGCATCAACAACATTATTTAAAACTAAATGGAATTCATTTATTACCAAATTAACACCTATTAATTCAAACGACCGCCATCAACAACAACAACAACAACAACAACAACAACAACAACAACAACATCAACATCAACAACAACAACAACAACATCATCAACAACAACATCAACAGCAACAGCAACACCATCAACAAAAAATGCGCAGAGGTAGTGATGATACCATAATTTCAAGAATGAAAAATAGAAAGCATAGCGATGCAATGTCAGTGGGGACATTTGATTCAACTGTCAGTATGAAAGATAAATTTCGTCAAGCAATCCCATTTTTTAGACGTAGAAGTTCATCTAATATATCTACAACAAATGAAGATGCTGTCAATACCACGGCGCCTTCAAATTCTTCTGTTGATTACTATCAAGAGTTAGAAAAATTGCAAGCCTTATACTCATTAGCAATTGATGAGGTAAATTATTTTATTATTTGTTATAATATCAACAATGACTAATATTTTTTATTTTTAATAGCTAAACTACGCTGAAGATTCACAAGGATCATCTTATTATTCTGGTGATAGAGTAGCTGCACGTGAGGCAATTCATGATTGTGCAAATGCATATATTGAATTGCTGCGACATACCACTGATACACTTACACGTGAAGGTCTTCAATCTTCCATGACACCTAAATTGATTAAACTTCAAAAGCGTATCGATTCATTACCCGAAGTAGACGAAGACGGTGAATACTATTGAGAATACCTCATTATATATATTATAATTGTACATATTTGTATCATAATACTTGTTTATATACACACTCCCCCAAAAAAAAATTAATTATCCTGAATATACCTTTTAATAATAAAAATAACTATAATATTATTTCCTTCCATATAAAAAATTTTCATCGTAACACAATGCCGGTTAGAATCGGTTTCAATAATATAAATGTTTAATAGAATGTTTTGAAATCTTCAGCCCCGGAGTAAAGCCTAGGTTTGTTAAAACAGGCATAGTGGTTATTGATTAACATATGAGCTTTATACTACTAGTAGACGCATGACTCCTAATCCTGTGTAGATGTGAGTCAAACAACACGTATGTATAAATGATCCACTATTACGTGTACACATAGTAATCCTAATCATAATGCCAGCATAAAAGTTACACCAATACATTTGAAATTGATATTATGATTTATAATAAGAATATAATTTATCCAAATAGTAATATTATTTTAATAATAAGAATTTCCACTGATTTCTCTCTTTTTTTTTTTTTTTTTCATCTTATTTTCATATCTCATAGATTCCAACAATCTCCGATCTGCTATAAATTCATGTGAAATATTACAAGGTCAGTTAGGACGAAATTCATGCTTTTTTTTTTTTTTTTGTTATCCATTCATATCAGAACAACAATTCCCAAATTTTATAGTTTACGTAATCTTAAAATCTTAATAATTTTCTTAATTTAGTATACAAACGTATTGATCTTTTATACATATTTAACATCTCAAATGTTTCTGTTCTTGGTTTTGCATGAAATAAGTTTCATTCTTTCTTCCATTACCCACATCTCGTCTTTTTTTATTGTAAAAAAAATTAAGGTTGATGCTGTAGAACCAAAGGCGGGGAGTCCACAGCAAATAAAATTCATGAAACGATCCAAATTTTGTACAGAGAAACTCAACTTTTTTGTTTTAACGACAAATGCATGAAAGGAAATTTACATTATAATGAATTAGATCGTGAGAATTTTAAATTCAAGGAGTTTTTTCTTTTTTTGGTTTGATATTCCTTTTAATGTTACACTTCGGATACAAACATTTATATATAAAAAAAAAACGGTTTATAAGTATAGCCTTTAATTTTAAACGACTTAATTACTGTTGGTTAAAGGTTTATTGGGGAGTTTTTTTTTTTACAGGAACAAACTACTCTATTTATGCGATCTCTTTTTTCCTTTTCCTTTGACATTTTCTTCTTCCTTTTTCTCCGCTTCTTCCTCCTCCTCCTCCTCCTCTTCTTCTTCTTCTTCCTCTTCCTCCTCTTCTTCGTCATCATCATCAGATGAAACATCATCATCAAATAAACTTACAGATGTGGATGCTGTTGCTACCTTCTTGACAGGTGAATGTGCTAATTTTTGTCGTTTAATTGCATCACTCACTGCAGATTTAACATTTTCAACAACATCTTCTTTATCTTCCAAAAATTTGTTATCATCAAACAAATATTTTCTAGGTTCCCTTTCTTTAAGTGCTTCTTCGATTTTCTTTTTTAATTTCTCTCTTTTTTCTGCTTCTCTTTCAGGAATTGCATCCAATTCTTCTTGTAATCTATATACAATGAAAGTGAGAAAAAAGTTCAATTAAAATGCAATATTAAAATGCAAGAAAAACAATACATACTTTTTAGCATCATTCACTGTGCGAATTCTTCTGCCCTGTAAATCTCTACAAGCTTCAAAATTGGTGGTTTTTTGTGCATTCATACGACCACCTTGAGCACGCAACATGGATCCAAAACCACCTTTACCACCTAAGATTCTACCAGAAAGTTGAATATTCAAAAATTCATCATGCGTAATAAGATCTTGGTCGACCAAGGCGTGTCCATTAATAATACGCAGCACTTGGTTTTCTACTGGAACTGAAGTAATCTCATAAATGTGTTGCTTTAATTGTTGCGTTGTATTATTATTTGCATTAATAGGTAAACACAGTGGTGATTTTCCTGAATAAAGTGAAATAATTGCCTGTGTCATTGTTTTGTTGAAGATAATAGAAAAAAAGTGCGTATGAAGAAAAAAATAATTTCTCTAATATCAAATAGAACAAGCTAAACCAATCAACATCACTTCACGTGGTGAAATGGCCAAGGGTGGCTGATTTTAATTTAGGAGCGTGAGACGTTTCAAATAATGAATGTTAAAATAAAAAATACTAAAATATGCACAAGATACTAGAAAAAGTACTACAACAAACAATTTTGTAGTTACAATTCAATTTAGGCTTAAGAAAACTTTTGAAATACCTGAAAGAACGATCAAAATTGATGATACAGATATAGGAGTTTTAATATTCGCTTTGCATCTTCCATTGACTGTAACCACTTAAATCAATCGTAAAATCAGTTCCAAACGAGTTTTGCTATTGAAAATAATATTCAATACATCTCAAAATGTTCTAGGAGCATTAAATCTAATTTTTTACTCTTATTTATAAAGTTTTATAGTATAAAACACCCATATTCTGATTAATTTAACCCTGACTCCTTTATATAACCGATTACATTTCACACTGTTTGTAGTAGTCTAATACGAGTTGATTTGCCTATTTACTTTTTTTTTCAACATATAGTGATATAATATTAGCTTCATGCACTAATTAAATTTTGATAAACATACATTACGGAATAAAATTTAAGCATGCAATTAGATTGTTTTACTAGCCAGCACGTATGCACACACATTACACGACGTAATTTGTAACTTATTTAGCTAAATTCGAGAAAAATTTCATATAGCTGTAAATTCAGATATAATATTGCATCCTATGTAGATATATTTATAAGCATTCCCCTTTTATGAATAGAATACAACTTAATGATGAAGGATAATTCAGAATTTAAACATATTTTAAACGGTTTTATTACACAGGCATATAAGCTACGCTTTTGGAGATTTTTCAACGGATTTGATTTTAGATAATTTATGGAAGAAATCCATTAAAGCTTTGAAACTGAGATAATTGGATAAAAATTCTGCTTTTTACCCAATCATCAATATTGATTTGGTCTTTTAAAGTCATATTGACCAATGAATATATGATTGTACAAAGTGCTTTCTAGTATATAAATCATGAATACCATAAATATCACGGTTCACCACTTCAAGTGTATTTCAATACTTTAAAAATAACAAATATTAAAAGCTAAATGTTAACATTTCTTAAAATTGGCTATAATTATCACTTTAAAAATCAGTATTATCATGGATATAGATCATTTCTAGGTCACAGGAGCATACCAAGTGAATGCTATCGTTCAGTAGATTCGTTTTATACCAAAAAAGTAATTTATTTCAGATATTTTTTTCTACTCAATTTTTTCCTTATAATACCTCATCAAAAATTTCAATTTTGACAAAATGCGATTTTTGAAGTGAAAAATAAAGCTTTTTACTAAGGTATATATTAGAAGCGTCGATCCTAAAAAACAACCTCTATAAAGTGGGAATGTTTATTTTAAGTTTACAAGCCAAATTTTTTGACTTTTTCTGCATAGCGGAAACTGCACAATATTTAATATTAACTATGAATTTTTTAACTAAAATACAAAAGCAAAAATTACCGTCAAATAGAGCGTTATTGATTGCATGTCTCGCATTAATACACTTTTAGATTTCAGTTACACATCTTGGGTCATAAAAATTCTTTAAAGATTATTTTTTTTCTAAAAATGGCAATATAGAACAAAACAGAACCAGGTTGTCAAATCGTATTTCAAGTCCCGCACGCACTGTATTTCTTGGCGTTTTTGATTTTTATCGAAAGATTAAACATTGTTAAAGCTGGAAGAAGAGTATTATACTAGAAAAATTAAAAAATTATACACAAAATAGAGTAAAAAAACTACTTTTTCACAAATATTTGATTTCCTGTCATTTTAGCGGCAGTTTATGCATTTAATATATTGATATAATGTACATTTTGCAGTAATTTCAAGAAATATTGGAATGTACAGAAGCGATTTTTATAATTAGATGAGATTTTAACAAATATAAAAGTGTTGGTAATGTTGATTGGTGTGTTTATTAGCTGTGTACTCGTTTACAGAAACTAGTTTTATACTATTTTATCCCATAATTAAATTTTAAATTAAAAAACGTAACCTAGGTATATCCTAACTTTGAAGCTTTGGCACAATCAAATTTGATGTAAGGATACCATAAATTATAAGCTCAATTTTATATAAAGCTTCATGGTGCGTCTTACGCCAGGAGGTACTTGTGATAGGAAATGAGGGTCTCGATCATTAGATGCATCTTTGGAATAAGTAGCTTCTAACCCACTGATAAGATATTGATCTGCTGGAAGTCTAAATCGAGCACAATAAGCG